>BLXT01002730.1:117412-127683 GCA_019648995.1 Plakobranchus ocellatus
CAATTACTATTATTGGTTTCTAGGTATATATTGACATTTTGTCGCTAATAATCATTGAAAAATTACTATCCTGCTTACGATGGAATAAAATAATAGTTAAAGAAATTGAATCATTCTATAGCACTGAAACTCTTTAAACATTCCTTGCCCTCGACGAGATAAAATTGTTTACTGAACTAAAGAATACAATTGTTTTCAAATATAATACTCGTTTCAATCTTATACAAAAATGTATTTTGCTTGCATTATTAGACACATACATAACGTCAGCAATTAATCTTTCTGTAATCTCCTTAGTTTCCCAAAAAAAATGCAAGGAAGTTTTAACAACAACATCTGTGACTCAAAAAACTAGATCATTTCCTTTTTTCATCTAAAGGGGTAGGAGATTTCTAAATGATTGTTTTTTTTTAAAGTATTATTGAGTCTGATTTTTGCTTTAAGTCGAGAAATTCAGTTTTTATCAACTTTAAGAATGTACACACTGAACAGGCTTTTATACATCAAGCACGATGTACATGAAAAATGAACTGAAAAAAAAATCCATTCTGTATATTATAAGTTCGAAATTTTCTCTCAAAAAAAAAAAAAAAGCAAGATGAAATTCAACTTAAAAAAACAAAAGAAAAAAAAATATATCTTTTGTAAAGTAAACTTGTACATGTTTTTCTTTAATCATACTCTTGTGAGAAGAACATTTTCCCATTTATTTATACAAATAATCTGTTCATTTGAAATACATTCGCCCTAATATCTTAAAAAATTAATGAGTATACTTATACAGTATATCTAGCATATAGCAAACTGTAATTAAACACATTACAAAGATAAGCCAAAAAAGCAAATCAAGTTTCCCAAGTTTGTTCTTAAGAATTACCCACTACGGTCAGCAGAAGTTTATCGCTTTCTTCTAGCCCAGCATTCATATTGTGTGAAACAGGGCTAACACTTACTGCTGCGGTATAAACACATGCTTCAAAGGATAGCAAATTTACATCAAATTTCAACAATTCTTTTTCCATTTCACTGATGTCTTCAACAATTTATTTTCCAGACCATTTCAAGAAACATGTCATCTTTCTTTGTCCCCACTTCTCGCTCCAACTGTCCCTTTTCTTTTCAATACACCCTCAAATACTTATTTTTTTCAAAGCTTTGGTAAGCAAAGCTTTCTTTGTCATAATTTATTACTTACGGTACGTGTTTATATTTCGACTTTATTTAAACACCGCAATTCATGGCGTCTGATTGCCTTTTTTGAAATTTTAATAAATACTCAGACTTGTTTACAATTGACTCGGCTAGTTTCATGGATTTCCTAAATCTTTATGCAGAATTATTTATAAGGGCCACAATTATAAGAATGACGACTGATTCTGAGTCATGTCTTACAAAAAAAAAAAGGAAATTGAGGATTTGAGAGCCCATTAAAGGCATCTAAGCGAGCATACTGAGGTTTGGATTTTGCTCTGAATGTACTCAGTGTAAACTTACAAAAGTGATCTTGCCACAATTTCGAGCTATGATCTTTTACTAATTATGTGTTTTAATATAAAGGAAGAAAGCTAGTCCGAAGGTCTTAAATCTGCTTTCTTCTTATCTTAAGAGATAGAGGATTTCCATGCAGAAGTTTAAACCATTTATTTCTGTCTGGTCAGGTGTAATCTTCATTTGTTTTTCATGTTTCCAGTTTTTTTTTTTCTTTTTGATGCCTACCTGAAAAAAATAGCTTTGCCTTTTTTTGCACTATGTATTTACTCAATCATCTGATGGCTTTATGTCTTGAACCAGGGTCCGGCTTGTTAAAGGCATAGACAATGTCGTTTTTTTTTTTAGGTATTGATATAGCTTTCTTTGTTGATAAAGGAGTGGGCTTGGAAAGACGTCTTAGTTTATTTAAGCAATGTTTACACATCGAGAGAAGCAGAAATGTGTTTGTAAAAATTGATAAAGGAACATTGCCTTCAAACATTTGAGTATCTTCATCGTCCATAGAAGTATTGGTTAATTTTATTTCAGGGAGTGTCGTATTATTATTATTATTATTATTATTATTATTATTATTATTATTATTATTATTATTATTATTATTATTATTATTATTATTGTTATTATTATTATTATTATTATTATTATTATTATTATTCTCACTCCTTCTAGAAATGTATGTACATGTTCCAAACCTTTTAAATGTTTTGCATTCGGTATTTTTTTTCTTTGCTTCTTATAAGAGGCCGTTCAAACATAATTTTACTAAAAAAAATGGCCCTGTTACAATCGAAACTAACTTTCGGGTTTGAACTCTTTGTTTATTAGACTTTAATTGATTTGAAATATTTAATAACGTCTTTTGACCTTACTCTATCGTTTTGCACACAATTTTGTTACCCTCTTGTATAAGATTTGAAGCTGACTGTGATGGATTCAAGGGGTTGCAATCATTTTTTTTAGGCCATTTCCCGCCCATAAATTGATGGTTCCTTCCCTTTCTAAAGCTTCATCTGATTAAAAAGAACATTACAAAAAAAAAAAATACTGATGTCGATGGAAAATACAGGTAAAGGAGTACAAAAATAATCGCATCTGTTCTATTGATTTTCGACATTGCCAAACAGATAACTGGTAAAACAAATTACATTAAAAAAAAGTAAACAAAAGCTCAAAGGTTGCGGTGTAGTAGAATCTGATCCAATTTTTTTTTTTGTTTGTTTTTATCATATGGATTACGTTTGTTTTTCATTCTCCTGGATGGGGACAGTTTTATAAATATTGAAAACCACATTCCCGTTGTCTTTTATTGTCTTCTGATGACTCCAACGCTTGTCATTCTAAAAAAGGTGTAAGAAAATGTGCCAAATTCTGCCAAAAAAATGGCTTTATTCCGATGGAAATTTACTGGCTGGCGTTTTCATTTATTTAATATGTATTTTAACCTTTTTTATTATCGATACGAAAATGGAAATTTAACATTCTTCTGACTGAATCCGATTCAAAGTTAAAGGCTTTTAAAAATAACGCTTGCAACGAGCTCTTAAACTAGAATTTCAGCCTAAAATTGCCAATTTTGCCCGAATAAATGATTTTAGAACCAGTTACATGTATGGAGACAGACAATCTAATACTCCGGTCATAAAGTAGAGTACAAGAATAACATCACTAAAGGGTGTTATAAATTTGTGTGAAAACGAAAGAATTTACTGAAATGCTCCCGTAAAAGAGGAAAGAGCGCTAAAAAATTTCCCATCGTCATCGATGCTTACTTCTTGCATTTTTGGCTTGGGCCATGAAAGAATATGTAAAGAAAACTGTGCATTAGATTAAAGGCGTATGCCCAATCTATTTTATCGTCTTCCGATATGTCTAATGTCTGTCGATTCCAAATCAGAAAAGAAAAGGATTGAAAATCGCCTTTTTACGATAGAAACTAACTCGCGGCTTTAAGCTTGAGGCAAATGATTGTTGTGAATGTAAACTGAGTCCAGATTTAGATTTTTTTTCTAGACTGAATGAATTATATTGTTTTTTGGGCTTGTTTATTTGTAATGTTGTTCATATTTTGAATAGGCCTACATTAAACCTATTTTTTAGTTTATCAGTACTATATTGCTTTAAACTTTTTTTTTTTTTACCTCTATACCGCTAGGGATTTCTAGAAAGTCTGGAAGGTGTTCGAACATTTTATTCACAAGATATTGTTAAATCATAACCATGGTGGGTGTGTCATGTAGAGAAGGTTGATTGACCAATATTTTTAACTAACCTTGATAACATAATTCGGTCATTTCTTCTTTGCCCCAGAAGTTCTAGAATATACTGGTTTATTATAATAATCGTTCATTAAGTATATGCAAAGAGTAAGTGGATGTTGTACATATAAGAATGGTTGTTATATCGTAAGAGCTAGCTTGCACAGACCACTGAGAGTTAAATGGGTGATGTTTGATAGCTTGTAGATCTAAATAAGGTGCTTTTCCGAAACTGCTCCTTATTCAAGTTAATGAACCCTTTGTTTACTTTTTTGGCGGAACTTGGAGTGATTCAATTCCTTTAGTCTATATTTTAGACCAATTCCTTTGAGAAGATCAAGGATATCGTGTATCGCAGATTCGAGGATCCTGGAAGATATATCAGCTTGAAGTAGGTGGTCCTACCAAAGTCGTTGGGGGATACGTGATGTCAGAGAGCCAGCTTAAGAATCAGATGAACAAAGGGCATGGTCCTAAGTAACTTCTACTGGCAAGGAGTGGATGGCGATGTGACAAGAAACTGCAGGTCCTGCGACGTGTGTAAGTGAACGGTGAAGAAAGGTATTGTTCCAAAAGTGTCCCTGGAAAAAAGGTTCCCCCCGGTTGATACGCCTTCAAGCGTGTGACATTTCATATCGTCGGCCCTATCAACCCACTAAGTGAGGCATGGAACAGATTCATCCCAATTTTCATGGACTATGCCATTACATATGCAGAGGAATTTCCTTTATGGAAGATCGATGCCTAGACGGTGGCTAACACGCTGGCGGATAACCACTGTCGGGTAGGTGTTGCAGAGGAGTTGTTGATCAAGGGATGAATTCATATCCATCTGCATGAGGAAAATACGCCGCCTCCTGAGGATCAAGCAGAAGGTGACGACACCCTTATATCACCCGGTGTTTAATGGCCTGGTGAAGAGGTTTTATGCATCCCTGAAGACATCTTCGTCGACTGTATGGTGAGCAACCCCAAATGTGGAATCGATACATCAATCCTCTCCTATTTGCCTACAGAGAGGTGCTTGCAAGACTCAACACGTTTGCCCCATTTGAGCTGCTCTACATGAGAACCATACGTGGCCCCATGCATATTGTCAGGGAGTTGTGGATGAACGGGATCCAGGAGCAGATGGGAAAAGGCTCGACGACACCCTGCAGATTGCTTGTGAAGAGCGAAACAAGGTCCATACTGAACAGAAGTATTATTATGACCGGCCGTGAGGCGTAGAAAGTTCTGCGTGGGTGATAGAGTGTTAATCCCTTCTATCTTCTGAATCGAACAAGCCTCTCATGCAGTGGAAAGGACCTTTTGACGTTCTGGTGATAATGATTACTGCATCAAAGTGAACGGGAAGGAAAAGACCTTCCACGCCAATCTGTGAGGAGGTATATCGCTAGTAATGTTACATCGACGGGTGATGATTCTGTGCCGGCAGAGAGTTTGGTTGAGGTGGAGAATGAGACAAGGGTAGCAGCTGCAATGACTGTGGCTATGAAGTCTTAGCTGAGCTCGTTGGCTTGGGCAGTGAGCAGACAGTGAAAGCCCTGTAGTTTGGTGATGACCGAACAGCAACGTGAATAGGAGGAGTTGGCAATCTGTTTCCCCTCTATCTTTAGCGGCTGCCTTGGTTTGGCAACACTGAAGAAGCATTGCATTGAGCCGCAGTTTTTAATACCAGTTCAGCAACGCCCGTATCCGGTAGCCTGCTCTATCGCTCTCAGTAACCCTCTCTATCGCGTACTTTGTGCAATGAGTTTTACAGATGGAGAATTTGGGAATCATCAGGAAGATCAATTTTCCCTACGCATCCCGGTTGCTGTGGTAAAGAAGAAAGACGGCTCAAATCGCGTTTGCATTGACTTCACGTGGTTAAAAAAGCTGACCGTGTTCGATCCTCAACCCATAAAATCACCTGCTGATGTGTTTCAAGGCATGGAGAACGACAGGTTCTTCCCTAAGATGGACATGAGCAAGGGCTACTGACAGATACCTGTCCGTCAAAAAGATATCGAGAAGACAGCGTTTGTGACAATGGACCGTCACTACGGATTTCTGAGGATGCTGTTTGAGATGATGAACTCGGCAGCAAGTGTTTAGCTAGAAAGAAAGAAGTAACAGATAGACAGGCAGGATCAAAGCTAAGTTCGTCTTCCTTGCAACAAATCAAAGCAGATTGCTCCCCAAAACAAATCGGAGATTCCCAAAGCCAAAATAGTCTTGGGGAAAAAAAAAAACTAGATTGGAATGGGTAAGTATAAGTAGAATGTTAGAAGAAATTCCCTTTATTGCAATAAAAGTAAAGTGTTGGCAAAAAACCTTGATAAAGCAAGGTGAATTTGAGCTAAGATCGGCCTTGTTTCACTTTTCTCTTTGACTGCTCTTTCCGTGACCATGCTAGTTGTTATTTTCATTGGATTTACAAAGAGTATAAACTGTTGAGGCTTTACGAGAGAAATTGCATGCATGTTTGTGTTTTGCTTATTTCAAGAAGTCTTTAAAACAACATGGAGTTATTCAAGCAAAATATTGTCTCCAGTTTAAAAGAAACTTCAGTTTAAGCCTCTCGACGAGGCAGTTAGTCTAAATTTCTTTTATGGTGCTCATCCGTTACACCTGTATAATTTGATTCAAACTGTTATCGACTGAAGGACTGGTCTGTGCAAACATTACAATTTATGTTGTTATGACAGTTAACTGTTAAATCAATTCAACTGACTAAAATAAAGTCTATTTAATTCAAATATAATTTAATTATATATTTTTTTTATTTTATCTTTTGGATCACTTCTCTATCCGTCGTATCCGTTGCCCACGAGATTAAACAGCTTTAAAGTTCAAATTTATGTGTCCGTCCGGTGAAATGGACAATTATTTAGAACAATTTATTATAAAAGATTGTATTTATCAATGTGGACAGTAAGTGATTTATTAATAAATGATTATTTGGAAAGTTTATATGGATTTTCCTCATATTTATTACAGGTTTTTGCTTTTTGTTTCAAGAAAAAAATATAGTTTTCACTTCACTATGGGTAAAGTTCTGCTGAATTTGTATGCCTTTTAGTTTCTCTCAGCTAGTTTTATGTATTGCAAAATTCAATGTTGTCAACTCTCCTCTCCGTAGATGATTCAATTATCTTTGCTTGTGGAAATGACCTGTGGATAATATTTTTGCATAAGCGAGTGGTTAACGTGATGAACACACTTCACAAAATTACGTTATTTGAATAACATCACATGATCAAAAGCCTTCATTAGAACAAACTTTATAACGTCTATTAAAAAAAATAATAAGTGAAAACGGAAAGTTATCCCACTTTTGTTCTAACTAAGACAAAAAAAATTGGCTCCAATTATAAAAACAAAATATTGTTATTTTTAAAAATAAAGGTACGAATGTTTGATATTAACAACCTCTCTTATGCGCTTGTTGTCACAATACAACCACGCGCGCCGGTATCGGTATGACGCACACGTCGATGGTCATTTCAAAACAACACAGGCTTTCGCTCTATTCAATGGAAAATTTCTCAACTCTGGCGTGTCTAAGAGTCATGCTATCTAATTGGTTACATCCAATAATAACTACCAATCAAATTGCAGTTTATTTGAAGCATATAAGCCCACGCAAAGCCAAGTTACAGTGCAAGAAGTGAGAGGCACTGCGTGCAATCGTGATACTGTCTTGTTTAGTGCCTGGACCTGTGGATTAGGCTTGTTTTTATGGCTTGATTGACAGAAGAGGGAAGGGATGAGAGGGGCGTAATGATTGATGCTTATTTCAATATTCAATGGAAATTTTTGTGTTGTAATCACTGAAGGAAGAACATACGCCTAGGCTAACTGAATGTTGAAGGCAAAGGGGAGAAGGGATGACGTGGTTGTATTGAATGATGCCAGTGTGTACAAGACAAAGGGAGGATAGGATGAATCGGAGACAGAGAGAAGTGGGGTTGGGAGTGGTATAATTCAAGATGCTTGATTCAATGATAAAAGTTGTAGTGATGCAACTTGATGAAAGAAGTTAGGCCTTAGCTAACCGAATGTTGAAGACAAAGGAGAAAAGGGATGACGAGGTTGTATTGAAGGATGCCTGTGTTTACAAGACAAAGGGATAATGAGATGAATCGGAGAGAGAGAGATGGGATTGGGAGTGGTATAATTCAATACGCTCAATTCAATGATAAAATTGTCGGTGATGCAACTTGATCAAATAAGTTAGGCCTAAGCTAACTGAGTTTTGAAGGCAAAGGGGAGAAGGGATGACGAGGTTGTATTGAAGGATGCCAGTGTGTACAAGACAAAGGGATAATGGGATGAATCGGAGAGAGAGAGGTGGGGTTGGGAGAGGTATAATCCAATACGCTCAATTCAATGATAAAATTGTCGGCGATGCAACTTGATGAAATAAGTTAGGCCTAAGCTAACTGAATTTTGAAGGCAAAGGGGAGAAGGGATGACGAGGTTGTATTGAAGGATGCCAGTGTGTACAAGACAAAGGGAGGAAAGGATAAATCAAAGAAAGTGAAAGTTGGGGTTGGGAGTGGTATAATTCAAGATGTTTGATTCGATGATAAAATTTTTAGTGATGCAGTTTGATGAAAGGAGTTTGTTTTTGATGTCCAGCTTACTCGCGTCCGCTTTTTGTCTTTGCTATCTTATCTCATAAGTTACTTTGATAAATAGACTGCGTTTAGGCCACACTTGGCACCAGGGCCGCCAAAGCTGGGGTTTTCCCCCCAGATCTTGGGTTTTTTAGGGTTGTCTGTGGTTCTGGGGTTTTTGCATACGAATCTGGGGTTTTCTTTGCATGGCAATTTTGGCTTTAGGACTTTAAAAAAATCTCCAATAGAAAAGCAATTTAAACAAAAACAAAACAAAACAAAAAAAAGTCGCATTACAAAACTACGAGAGGAAAATAAAAATCTGGCACATACATACATACGTATATAAATTTCAAGTAAGTACTTTTTGTAAATAGGCTTTCAATTTTATACGTAGCCCTTCCTCGGGGTGGGGATTTAGCGGAGGCCTTAAAGTCTCCAACGACAGGCCAAATAGGCCTTTCAATCAATGTAAAAATATTCGATATAGATCTAAATCTAATTTAAAAAAAAATTTTAAGGTATAAAAAAATATTTTACAGCCATTTTACCTTGACATTTTTTGTTTAACAAAAATGATGCGTTTTGGATAGGGGGGTTAAGTTTTTTTTATTATAAACATGGGTCAAAATAATGTCTGGGGTTTTGGCGGAATTTTTTCCTATGATCTAGGGTATTTAGAACCTGGCTCTAGGGTTTTCTGATACCTGGCCATTGGCAGCCCTGCTTGGCACCGATTTAGCAGGCCTAGCCTGAGTGAGAGTACCGTTAGATTTCTAGATGCTAGCTGTATAAGTTACTCGACTCGTTATAGTAACATCGACACTGCTGCTGCTCATATAATACACAGCATTTTTGTAACCTACTATTTTAGTCAGCTTGAGACACGCAGTATGAATACCGATATGGCTGAGATCATCGATCTAAGCAATCCCAATGTTCTGAGAGTGCTAGCAACGCAAGATGATAGTAGTGCATCTACTGATCTCCTTCGTCTTTCTTTTTTTTCAATGTTTCAAATGAACCAAAGGCACTAAAAACTCAAATATAGTCTCATATATTCAAGGGCATTGGAGGGTAAAGGAATAAATCTCATTTCCCCGCCACTTAGACAATTGTAAGTCAAGATGTGGCAGTAAGTTGAATCAGCTTTTCTTAGTGCTTTCGTAAGTTCTCTATAAATTCTTGACTTCAAGCGCTAAAACTTACGCAAAATAACTTTAAAACTTTTACAATTATGAACAATAAAATGCTTGTAGTGTCTGCTTTCAGAAAATATATACTTTGTTAGGTATAATCAAACAATCATAGGAGATAGAGTGTAAACAAACATGCACTGTCAGATTTGTACAGCTGATTCAGCCAGTTTAAATGTTTGCAAACAAAACTGCTAGGCAGCCGACCACCGGGCGGTCTGATCTCGGGCCTCAGCCAGCGCATTACCGGGGTTTACATAAAAAAAAAATGATAAACTGTCCGCATGCAATCTCAGTGTCAAGACAATAACCATTGTATGCGAATGAATTTTATTAATATTTTGTCCAAAGAAACGGTGCCAACCCAGCAAATGGTAGCATCTGACAGCGTCCAATGAGCTGAAAAAAAATGTTTTTGTGTACCGTAATAAATATGACATAGTAAAAATTTTGATGAACCTACTCCCGCACAACTTCATCCCCACCCTTTCAAAATAAAAAAAAAGAAAAGAAAATGTAAAAATACATTGCTCTGCTATTTTGTGCTTAGACACTGTTTTGTTTTAGTAATTTTGGTATTACCTGCATGCATCTCATCCACAAGCCTTATCCTTTTAACCATAGAGTTAAGCTTTCGATATAAGAAATGTAACGTTGAAGCCTTTGGTTTGCCTGTGTGCTAACCATAGAGTTAAGCGTTCGATGTAACAAATGTAGAAGCG
>BLXT01002730.1:138146-148711 GCA_019648995.1 Plakobranchus ocellatus
ATATATATATATATATATATTTATATATATATATATATATATATATATATATATATATATATGTGTGTGTGTGTGTGTCATATGCTTCGTAGAAAACTGGTTTGCTTTTGGTTTTTATGTCACGCTACGTTACTTTTATAGAAAAACATACATAATAAAAAAGGATAACATTTTGATTAAAAACTAACTTTAGATATCTAAAAACCAAGAAAGGTTTACCTCGTATTTTAGCCTGGATTCATATAACATTTTGTCTGAGCACACACAAGTTATTAGTTCTGTTGGTCTTTTAAATTTTAAAAATCAGGTTTTTCAAAGTATACATGGACAATTTTAAAAGACAATCTTATCTTTCCTTTGACATAATGTGCAGCGTACATGAGTTTTGTTCAAGACCTAGTAAAGAACTCGAATATAAAATCGATATTTTTTTAAAGAGGAGCCTCTGAAAAAACTCAGAAGTTTTCAATTTTAAAGTCAATAAAATGTTGTTTTGTGGGAATAGTCTTTGTGCACAAAATGTTAACAATTTGAAGCGTAATCTGAGAGCAGATTAAATTCATATACATTTCGCCAAACTCAATTTTGGCGCCACAGAGCATAACCTCATTTTTTCGACGCTTCAAGCTCCCTTTTGTATGACACACTTTTCGATAGACCTAGAAAATTGAATGGAAACTGAAAAAAATGATTTTATGGAACTGCAACTCGAGAAAGAAATACACTTGAAGACATGAACTGCTTTTAGCTTGGTCTTTTGAAATCTTAGAATTTAGATCCTTAGGATTTTTCTGTGCAGAAATATTCAAAGGATGCTCGAAGCTTGCATATTCAATGAAATGAATTGGTTATTTTTGCAACATCGTGATTATGCAAAAGGGAAATATTAATATATGTAATTGACTAAAAGAGTATCAATTCGGTTTTTTTTTATCAATTCCAAACTTTTTCCAAAAGTATAATCTTTGCACATTAGGTTATTTCTTTCCGCCTAAGGGAAAATGATTATAAAATAATGTGCAACGTTTTTATTTGCTTCATTAGACACACATGTTATTAACAGCACGTTTCTTATTAATTTCTTTAAGGTCCCATTCATGGATGTATTGGTTGACGCACACACTAGCTCGGATAGACTCATTGCCAATCCAGCAACAATGAACACAAGCTTGGCAATTGAAAGAGAAATGAAATGGATCAGCCGGATGAAGCCGATTTTGTCAGAGGGAGCATTTTTTACCTTAATGTCATTGATCATGTACGCTATGCTTTTTGTTGCACTAATCGGAATTGTTTCTAACCTTCTTGTTATAACTACCTGTGCCAGAATTGGTTTTTCCGAGACAATAAATATTAGCTATTTCGCTTTGGGAATCTCCGATCTATTGACAAGTGTAATCCGCTTTTATACTTCAGTTTTAATTCTTTTTGAAATGACCACTTCGGAAGTATATGTTGATTCATCTATTATAACTGTAGTTGGAATTTTTCCTGGCCTAGTATTTGAGAAGACATCCGCATTTATCACGGCTTTTATAGCCTTTGAGAGATGTCTCTGCGTTCAGTTTCCATTACATGTGAAAAAAATAATTACCAAGAGGAAAACAATCTTTTATAATGTAATTATTTATATTTTTGCATTTGGACCTTCTATTTTGGTATGTGGGATTTATCGGCTCAAGTTGTTTTTCAACGCCACACAAAACAGAACGATTTTAATTGTTGATCGTTTGGAGACACGCTTCTTTAACGTAATTGTATTCGAACAGGCTATGTACGTTTACTATGGCACAATTCTTCATTTCACGGCTCTTATTGTCGTATGGATCTGTACTGTTTACCTAATGATTGGTCTGAAAAGAAAAGCTGTTACAAGAAAAGAAAATTTCAAAACCTCATTTATTCAAGAGGGTAATTTAAAAGAGATCCGAGTAATAAAGACCGTTTTTCTGTTAGCGGCGACGTACTTGGTATGCTCCATACCCTCAGTTATCACCATGTTGGTGCCCCACTTCGAACCAGAGTTTGATATCGCCCGAGCCCTCGTAAGGATAAACAGTGTTTCTCACACGTTTTCTGGCCTCATGATGCAGATCAACTCTTGCACAAACTTTTTCATTTTCCTCTATATGGGTTCAAAGTTTAGGCAAGCGTTTATGACACTGTTTAGAAAGGAATAACCTGGTTTTGATTTTAAACTTATAATTCTTATTTAAATGTGAAGATTTTCATCTTCATTTCCATCTTGTAAAGTAAAAAAAATAAATTGATAGAGACAACCTTTAAGATAAATAAGCATTAGTAAAGAGAAGAAAAAGACTGAAGCTTAGAGTGTCCAAACAAGCCTTAAAAAAGGAGAAAATACACGTTAAATGTCACTTTCTGAGTTATATGTGTATCATCATTTATATATGAAATACTTCTATATTCTGAGTGATGTTTTTTGCAATATATTTTGTCCAGTGATAATGTTAAATATGCTTTAAAAAGTTAATCTATAGTACTATTATGTAAGATTTCAAATCACTGAATTGATAAAACCAATGAAAAAAAAATGATTCGGACAAATTAATCTCAAAACCTCCGTTCTTTAGAACTTCAACACAAGAAAAACGATTGCTCACTCGATTTTACAAGTCTTCGCACAATAAAGTATGCTTTGTCACTTTATGTATACCTTGTTTTGCTTTTATATTGTTTTTTTTTTAAATTTACCGAACGCTTTATTTTATATTCATACATCATACTTCTATATCAGTTGAATGTTATCCATCTCTTATTGGGTGTAACGAGTAGCGAAAAAACGTGGAGGATTTTAAAGTGACTCCCTAGATCGAAGAAAACGAAATGGGTAAAATAAAAGCAAACTAATAAGTTTCAAAACACAGTCGGACTACATTAGGATTCCCCTTAAAAAAAATTCGTCCTAAGGTATTTTAGTAGGGGAAAAAATGATGTAAGTAGAGATCAAATATAAACACATACGCCCTTACGTAAACCAACGATTGCACGAAGAGTTATTTACACTTAGAATAATAACAACTGGATTGTAATTTTTTTTCATGTTAAAGAATATTCACATTTTTCTAAATGGGCGGTTACAAATAAAAAATTGCACTTTTAATATTTTTTTAGTTTAATAGTCTTTGAACAAGTTAATTGATGGAGGAGATTTTTTCTCTTTAAGTTTGTTACTAAATGTGTTTTCCAAGTTTAATATCCATTCCTCAGGTACCTAGGTCGAACTCACAGTACCATACGAGAGTAAAATCGAAAGGGCTGCTACATATAAAAGAGGAAAATACAAGGACTTGAGCAAGGAGGAGGAAAAGCTGTATACAAATCCC
This sequence comes from Plakobranchus ocellatus, assembly GCA_019648995.1. NCBI lineage: Eukaryota > Metazoa > Mollusca > Gastropoda > Plakobranchidae > Plakobranchus > Plakobranchus ocellatus. Next base: position 141,494 of record BLXT01002730.1, read on the forward strand.
AGATATTGCCTATAGAGGTTGGCGCTAAATGATTTGTTGAAATACCGGTCTACAGCATTCTAAACTCTCCATCAATGGCCAAAGAAGAAGCAAAGCTCTTAAAGTACTAACTGAGACTGCCAAAAATAGATCTGGCGGGATTTGGGATAGAAGGAATATGCATTTACTTCTTAAATAATTTGTTTCCTCCAACTATCAGGAGCATCCTTAGCATAATCGGTAGAGCTAATTACAAAACAGTCACCACAGTTTGAAAAGAAAAGCCTGTGAGTGTGAGTTCAAAACTCGGAGAAAAGCTAGGGCTCGAAAAAAAGAAAAGGTAACAGAGTGACATCGAATAGTCATGACCTTGTTGTCGCCAGGCCGCCTTAATTTGTAAGAAGTTTAGGCCCGAAACACTTTTTTTTTTTTTAGATAGTTATTTTTGTTTCCATAAAAACGATAATAAGAGAATATTTCTAATTTTGCGAAGTATATTTTACCTCTATGTGATAAATTCTATATAAATACTGTCTAAACCACTCTATGCAAATACAAAATATAATGTTATAGGATTGTAGGATTCCATTAAAAAAAATGCGTGGATGTAGTTCATCGACAGTGCCTTTACCTTTACTCTTTTAAGCAACAGCAACATTATGATGTTATCAACATTAGTAATGCATTCTCTGCTACAGATATAGTCGTATGCTTTACTTGTACATCATAGCCAAGGTGAGCTAATGGTTAATGGCAATGCGTTTCATTTTAAAATTTAAAGGCGTGAAATGTGTCAGATGGCGCAAATAAAAATATATATTTGAAATTAAATTAAGTTCCTGCAAGAATGAAGTCAACATGAACTCCTAATGTTTATGATGTGTGAGCAAATGTTTTTAACAATGCATTTTGTATAAACTACAATTTGCATTTAGGAAAGGCATTCTCGTCTCTTGTGGGAGAGACATCAATTATTAGGGGACAAAAATAAATGTATACATACGAAGATTGATATTAAAGCCACATGCACTAACAGCATCATTGAGGGATTGATACAGCCCTGCACATATTCATTTTTATTACTTCGCATTCAATGCAAATAACTGCTTTAATATTTTGAAAACCAGCAGAGTTTACTTGAAAAGCATTTTTCACTGTAATAATATAACTGTCCACTCAAGGTTCGCCTTGACTTTGTTCACTGTCATAGCAAAGCTTACCTATTTTTAATTCGTATTAAACAGGAAATACGTCCAGTGGCATAAATGTACTCCTCATCCTTCATGAAATCTTTGCGATTATAGCGTGTGGGTAAAGGTGTTTGACACTGTGTTTTGCTGGATACAATGTTAAATTGTGCCGACATAATGCAAGTCCAGGAGAGTTTCAACATCAAAGTTTAGTTGTAAGTTTTTAGAGGACAGGCCTACCTTACTGAGAAACTTCTAGATCCTGAACAGTAATTCATGGCTTCAGTTTAGAAATTTAATAAATGGTATCATTAGATCTTAATCAATGTGTAGATCCTGATCTTGATCTACCCGTGCGCACTTAAGTCTATGTAAATTTGAGCGATTCTATTTATTTTTCTGCAACGGCGTATCTCAAGAGACATTTTTATACGGGGTATGCTTATCATCTAGATCTATAACATGTATATTTTGGATTAAGCTGATCTAATCCTAATGCAGAAGTGGGGTACATAAAAAAGTATTAAGCTGAAGTAAGGCATTAAAAACAATTTTTTCGCAGTTTTGATTTGCTAAGTATTGCCTACAAAGAAAAAAAAAGAGAGAAAACAGGAAAAGAAACCAAATCCTGTAATATTTATGGCGCCTTGACATAGGGTCATCTCTTGATATGGTTTATAATCGTATCTAAATATCAAATATTATTACCAAATCCTACCTTATGTCTATTGACACTCTCTTCTGACCAATTTTGAAATATCCAAATCTGCGTATATGAAAATCGATCTCTGAAAAACCTTTATTTACTCATCGTGCTTTGAAAGTCTACTTTAATTTGAAGTTTAAGTTTCTTTCTAAAATTTAACGTATTAGTTAAAAAAATAAATAATAAAACCCCTTCAAGATTGTTAGATACCTTCACTCTCAAACCTGAAGAAGTAGCAATGTTTACATTGATTTATTCATATTTTATTTGCCTTCTTCAAAATATCATGTGACTTCTGACTCTACGGTGTCTGCAATATAAAGCCAAAATTTTATGGTTCTAACTCCAATAAGTGTAAATGATAAATATCTCTAAAATAGTTTGAACAAAACATATCAATTCAATAGCAAAGGTGAAAACAGTTTTTTTTTTAATTCGACTGACATAAACTGTACGTTCCTTATATATTATATGTGGTCAAACTTCCAAGCCCGTTGAAACATCAAGACCCGAAAAAAGGCCAATGAGATAAAACTTCAAAGGCCTGAATGTAGTTTTAGAGTGAATAGTAGGAATTTCGTGAACATAGATAGAGACAAGAATAGAAATCTTTGTCCAATATAATTACGGCGACATGAACTATGTCAAAAATAAATGGACCAATAAAACAAGGCTGTATCAAACTATAAAATGTCTGGATAGCTCAAAGGATCAGCAGCAGCGCTCTGCCCAGGCTGGTAAGACGTCGGAAAAGCAAGACTAGGCCTAGCTACAAAACCACAGCGCTGAGGAAATTCTCGCTTCTGATCCAGATGAGAAATTCAGGCAGCCCTTCAACCCAAAGAGACAAAAAGTCTTACCAGCAAGGACAGTTACGCAGTCAGAATAACTGTATTTCAAGTTTGCTCTTAACTTAGATAAGTTTACAGGGAAGAAAACACCAGAACACAAGCGTGCAGCCTCCCTTGACATTGTCTACCCATTATGCTTATCCACATCTGGAACAAAGCAACATAATACGAACGGCTCCAAGAAGGACCAAAGGACAACGCGACATTGTAATGCTGCGGAAGCAGTAAAGGAACCTGAAATAAAAGCAGCGCCTGTAGAGTGACATAAAGGTGTAGAATAGCTGTGGCGAGATATTCAGCCTTAAGCACAGCCGAATCAGCCAGGAAAAGATTAAGCCAGAAGAAGAAAACACTAGAAGATATCTTCAAAGACGCGTTCCAGTTCGCCAGGCAGCTCTTTCAGCAATCAAGTTCAGGCACCTTACCGGCTCAAGAAGAAGAATTAGAAGCTCATATTTGCAAGATATATTCAGATCCGGAACAAGAGGAGCCCCTTGAGGATTTGGGTCTCGTTTTGGTTATCTGCATTAGCAGTCAAATTAAAGAACAAAACAATAAACTCAGTAGTATAAAAGGCAAGAGGCAGGTCCTCACCTGGACCAAACAGAATGGCCTAATTTCTGTACAAAACATCCGAATGTTCTCAGATGGCTTCACAAGATACTCCGAAACGCTTCGAATAATTTAAAGGTCAACGAGCATCGAATGACAAGTACAACAGTTTATACTCTCAAAGTGCAGAACTCAACTGAAATATCAGTTAAAATATCAATCTCACTGCGTAATATAGTATGCAAAATCTCTTTTTTAGTCAAGCCCTCATGAAAGAAAATGTCTCTGTGCAGAAAAGGGGTCTTCTATGAGTCTCGGTCTGTCTTAAAAACACCACCATGATTTAGAAAGCCATTCATTAAGCTCAATATTGGGAAAAGCAACATGGACCTTGCTACCGTTGGCGACTCAGAACGGCACCAAATGATACACGACGGACTGGATACATTTGGAGGTTGGTATTGTTGTGGTTTGAAAATTACCCTAATATTGTTCGTCTTGCCCATGGAAGTTATCCTCAGAGCAGCAGAGGGAGTTGCGAGTCAAGCAGACCTTGACGGTGGGTGTCACATGCCGCCCTTCAAGGCTTTTATAAACGACACTAGATCCTGTGCTCAAAGGAAAACGAGACCTGCAGAAGGCTCTGATGAGTTTCAAGCCCAAGAAGCCTCGAGACGTGTCCATAAAGAAAGGCAAATTTAATAAAGATTTTTGCCTCAAAGTTGTCAATCAATATATACCAAGATTCATTCAAGAGCTTGTCAAGATAATATGATTCATCCCTGAAAGACACTAAAACTGGATCTAAAGCTTTATATATAGCAAGCTTCAGTGGATGTGTAAGCTATAGACAAATGTGGCTTGTCATGGGAGTAGAAAGTATGGTGTCTCCAATTTATGCTTATCACAAAGCTCTTGTGGCCATTTCTAGTATACGAGATCAGCTCCTCAACTGTAGAATCCGTAGACGCCAAAGGATACAACTTCACAAGAAAGTGGCCAGGAATTCCTCCTGGGCAAGGATATTGCTGAGGCTTTCCCTGAAGTTAATAGTCGTAAGGTAAATGTGCTAAAAACAAGACTTATGACAATGCTCGAAGATTCAGAGGACCTAGCAGTGAAATCAATCCAGCCCTAGCTAGGAATTAGCAGAATATGGAAATTTGACGAGGCAATTAACCAGGCAAAAAGGCCTGAAAATTAAAGAAATAATTGATCTAGCTCAGAATGGCGGGACCGGATTGGAATGAGATGGAGTAAAATGGTGGTAAAAACAGAATGTAAACGGAAAGAGATATGATAAATGACGAGATCAGACCCGAAGAGAACTCAGTGAAAGCAGTTCAGCTTTCCCAACATAAACATTGGACAAGCTGGGAAAGCGCAATATAGAGGTATTTTACGGAAATGCGCTCTGTTATATGGCGTCACTCAGAATCAGCTCTCTCATACGAGCTGTATATAACCTTCTGCTCTTAAATGCAAATATCGTGCGATGGAGAATGAAAGATGATCTTATATGTCCACTGTGACGATGCAAGTAGACTACAGAACATGTTATCAATTCCTGCGAAGCATCTCTAATTCTGGGCAAGTACACGTGGCGACACAACAAAGTGTTACAAGATCTTGCTTAAGCAATATGTATCGTAAATTATCCTCCTGTCCAACCAAAGGCAACGATAATAGTATCCACATTAGAATGTGGACGCAAATCCTGGTATGGAAGTGCCGCTGGCATGGATTCTCAGAGGAAAAGTTTACTGGATTGGCGTGATGACTGGGAATTTTCAGTCGATCTCTACGAATGGAGCAAACATCCTAAATTCGTCCAAGACACAGGAATGAAGCCTAAACTCGGTAACCATTAACCTAGATTCGACAAACCATCATGGTCGAAATCACAGTTTCATACGCGAGTAAAATAGAAGAGGCAAATACATATATAAGACAAAAATACATGTACTTGAGCAAGGAACTGGAAAAGCTACATAAAGTTTCCAGATTAATGCTTATAGAGGTCGGCGTTAGGGGATTGGTTGAAGCATCAGCCTAAAACCTCTTGAATAAACGCCCCATATGTGGTCAAAGAAGAACCAACGCTCTTGAAGAACTTGCTGAGACTGCCGAAAATAGCCCCAAATGGAGATGGGGTAGAAGGACCATCGGGAACATTCTTGGCACAATCGTTGGAACCTTTGGAAAAAGTCGACAATGATCGAAAAGAAAAACAGTTGTGGGTTCAATTTCCAAAAAGCTGGGGCTAGAAGAAAAAAGACTGTAGCAGAGGGACACTTAGGAATTATAGTCTTTGTAATGGCCTGGCCCCCACTCGACGGAGGGGATTTTCTTTTCTGAACACTCTCTGCTGCTTCGCTCTCACATGAGTATCTACTTGATCAAAAACAGACAACACGCTAAGTAAATCTATTGATTTTTATGGCGTGCTAAAGAAGCCTGAAAATAAGTTGTGTCTCCATGAAATACAAGATTATAACGGCAATCAATAAGAGCAAGTCAAGTCAATTCTAACAAAATGGAAAAGCAGTCAAGTCCAATTTTTTTTTGGTCTGCAGTTTTCTTTACTAAAGAAAGTCTGCGGCGGTTTTGATGTTGTTCAGATACACATATAATACACATATTTAATGTACAATTTAGGCAAATTCAGTATTATAATATAATCAAGAAATGATTGTTTGGCTTTCTTTCGAAACAAGAGTTTTAAGAAACTCTTTGCTTATTATTTTGTTTTGTTTCTACACAAACTGCCCAATCATAAATTAATATACATATTTGTTTTTTACATATCCGAAGTGAAGAACTTTATAATTTTTTAAACAGGTGCTTGACTAGTACAAGTAAAGTACCCTCAATTTTATTGTTCATGTTCTATTTCCTTAATAGAATGTTTTTAAACTGCAATTATTTGGTGTATTGTCTACTTAGTTACAATTTTTTAGCATGCTTCTTTTTCTTTTTGTGTGTCTATGATTATTTACCTTGAATCCTTTTTGATATTTAGCAAAAGGGGTAAAAAAGTTCATACTCTCAGTACACTTGCAAATGTTAATTGTATGAATTCATTTTTGATGTTGTTGTTGTTAATTTTTCTTTAATCTCAATTTTTCATTTAGTTCAAATACTAGAAACTAGTAGCTTGAGACTGCAGCATTCTTCTTGACTTCTAGATACAATAACATAAATGTAATTTGCATTGAAAAGCTATTAAATATGACCATTTTTCAAATAAACAAAAAATACCATGCCATTACCTTATCTTGCTGGAATTGTGGTTTTCAAAGTCTCATTTTTATCTTTTTCAATGTCAATACTCTGCTTGGTGCTTCCGACTTTTCGCAATGCACGCCAAAATTAAAAACTAGGCCCCTTATCAAAAGGCATTTTGTTACAAACACCAAGTTGAGAATGAAATATATAGGGCAAAAAAATGTTCTTTTGTAATACATATATGAGCATAAAAACTGTTTTGTTTTTTATAGGTAAGGTCCATGGGTGAAAGGATAATATTTTGCAACATGCACTTATTTTGTGTAAAGGCTAGTGATAATATTATATCCTCTATTAGAGAATGTTTCTAGTATTTGAATAGGATTTTTAAAAAGTTAATGAGGCACTTTATTACTTTCAGGCATGGGGAAAAGAACTGTTCATTAAAGGTAGACGAATTTTCTCCACCTATTGAGGTAAATCTTTGAAGTTGTAAACAGAATGACACGCCTTGACATCCTTTTTTTTTCTCTGAATCTTCTTTCAGATAATGCAGTTTCTATCCCTTTTTATCAACCTCCCGAAATCTTTTGTATGTGATTTAGACTCAATGTTGAAATCATACCTACTTACAAAACTGTTAAAACCACTTTTAAGCTTAAAATTGAAGGGGTTAGCAATACATCGGGTCTAAGTCCACATTGTTTACAAA
>BLXT01002730.1:154055-164159 GCA_019648995.1 Plakobranchus ocellatus
TTACAAGCAAGGCACTTGATGATGATGATATTTTGCTTATTTGAAACGACACATTCTTGTGTATGTGCGGATCTTTTGTTCGGATATTAAAGAGGGCGCTGGTTGCTACAGAGTGCAGAGTGACGAGCATAGCCATTTATTTGTCATGATATATTGCTCAAGCGACTACATGACGTTATGCCCAATTATTTTTTTAACGTGTTCATTGACTCTACCTGCCCTTTGTTACCAGGCATAGCCTAATGTGACAAAATTTATGAATACGATTTCTGATCGCAGGACTCTAAATTCAAATACAACTTCGTAAAAGTCGGCTACTTTTTTCATTCTTGATAAAATTGAGCACACCAGCTTGTGGTGTTAATGAACTTCTGGGTAGACGTAGTTCTGCAAAGCGTTTGCGCTATTCATTGAGGGCCATTTTTCCTTTAATCTTTGGGATATGCGAGGGATCGTTTTGTTTTAAATAAAACACCTTTATAGATCTTCTAGCTTACTTTCGTAACAACAGAGCAGGATAATTGAAGGGTTCAATGGAAAAAAAGGGATCCATATTTTCATTTATCTTAATAGGTGTCTGGTCCATACTGTAGAGGCATTTTGCTTATTTAAGAGTGTTTTTAAACAAAGATACTTCTTACATTTTCTAAATGAGCCTGTTTCAATAGGTGTTCATTACTCGGGGGGGGGAAGGTTAGAATAAGATACTTAAGAATCTGAATTGCAATGAGAAAGTCCCCGTTCTTTTAAAATCATCCTACAAGGGTATTAAAAAGAACTTAAAGACATACATAAAACAGCATAAACAGATACATCGAATGCCTAATTTTTAGGTTCCAATGAACAACTAAAAAAAAGGCATTAAAAAGTGACTTTTCAAAGTCATATGCTGAATCAATAAAATATATGTTGTTTACTTTTTTTATTTATTTTAAGTTCTTATTTGTTGTTGGAACTGTTAATGACAAATTTGGTGCTAGCTTTAGCTTGAATTACAAAATATATCCATGCAAAGATGAATGTGTCGATCATTATGTATGTACGCTTTGTTAACAAAACTCAGTACTTGCCACTTAAAATACCACAAAACACTCCTCTTTCAGTTTCACTAATTTTGCGACATCCTCAAACAGTCATCAACCTCTCCGCCCTCACTAAGTAATAATGCGACATTTTCACATAGTCATCAACCTCTCCTCCCTCACTAATGTTGCGACATATGCACACAAAGATGCTGCATTATTTCGAATAGTGCTGTAATGTAGTGGATATTAGGGGATGTAACTTTGTACAGTAGTTGAGAGTGATTGTCTGTCTAGAGTTTTTTGCTGAAAGGCAACACCATTGTCCTCTTTATATTTCGTAAAGGCCTCGTCGAATTCTGCATACGACTTGTAAAGCTTTTGAAATAAAACTGTCCATCTTTCTTGCAATGACGAATGAGTGAATGTGAATTGACTAACCCCAGGCACCCTATATTTTTTAGCGACTGTTGCAACCAACAAAAGAAACGGAAGCGGAAATAGCGTAATTAAAAAGAAAAACAGAGCTAGATCTACTCACCAGTCACTGAAGAGTTACACAAATCCTTCTTAAATCGACAATCGTCACTCTGTAGCAATTAACGGCTCGTTAATTGATACATCGTCACTCTGTGCCAATTAATACTACCTTTTCTGTTTGTCGATTTTTTGGGATTTTAAAAGCGGGCTGCAACGGCTACTAGACACTTGTTTTATATTGGAATGTCTATTTATAGGTTTAAGGTTGATGTTTTACTCTTTGGGCAAAATGAGAAGATAGCTGAATGCAATAAGGCTGAACCAGAGGAAAAATGACTCTATATGAAATTGCTATGATAGATATTGATAGTGACCACTCAATGATCTGAGATTATTATGATGATTCTGATGTAGATCCGTCGTATAAATCTGGCTTGTGTCATATTAAAAGGTACAAAGAAGACGAATTCTCCGCTTGTGAAGAATGTTGCTTGTTCCTTTGCTATGAATATTTTGTTGAGATACAGTTAGATGTGAACACGGAAATCTAAAAAAAAGTGCAAAAAAAAAGAAAGGATGCGTCACAAGAAGTGCCCACACAGAAAGTTCCCATAAGAACAAGAACAAGGAAGCTAGGCAAAAGTGGCATGGTGAAGAGGAGTATATGAGGAGTATGTGAGACCAAAGACCAAGATATATGTTGATGCTCGCAAGATTGAAGAACCATGTGTTGCGGAAAGTTGTTTAACAGTTGATCGGCGATGTGGCACTATTACAGCAGAACAACATGAGGAAATATTCCAGACATTCTATAGCTTTGGGGACCTGCTCCTTCACAGGCAGAAGATGTGCATGGCACAATCGGAAGAGCAGTGTCGAGATCAGGGTGAGGGAAATGACAACCATTAGGAAATTAGCATGACAAACACATCCGTATCCGGTTATTTCCCTGCAGTACGTAGACTTCTTAGATTTCAAGAAGCTATCTTTTGACCTTTGTGCCTTGAATAACCGGAGAGAGTCTGAAACTGGCTACCATCTTCTTAAAAAACATAATGGAAGAGGTATTCAAAACTATCGCATTAAAAAGGCAGAAGAGGAAGGTCAGAGATCTTACTTTGACACCTTTAAACAGGGAACAACCTACGATGTTCTACCCAAGTACACGGATCTTGTTTCTTTTTGCCAATTCTTTGCAATATTAAATATCGAAAACGTTAGTGGCTTCATGCCAAAAATGGGGACAAAGCAAGAAACAATTATCGCAGAGAATGTCTTTATAGTATGGCCAACACTTAAGGGAACTCTCCTAACAAAATGTATAAAATCCAGTTATGTGCCTTTTTGAGATAGGCGACGACATGTATTTTGTATTATTTTTATTTCCTTTTGAATCAGATCCAACTTTGGTAAGAGAAGGAACTATCTATTGCAACCCTTGGAATCCATCTCAATCAGCTTCAAATCTTACACAAGAGGGTACAAATTTTCATACACATCGATACAATAAGGTTGAAAGACACTATGAAATAATACAAATGGCTAGCACCAGCTCAAACCCGCAAGTTAGTTTTGATCGTAACAAAGACGATTTTTTTGTTAAATTGCGCACTTTTGTTTTCTTATTTTAGAAACAGAGACATTGGACAGGTCCGAAGTCGCTAAAATACATTGAGGTTGTGCTTTTCACCGAAAACAAAGGTTTGTTCATAAAAGTCAATAACGACGGAAGCCAAAAATGCAAGAAGTAAGCATAAAAATCCTGCTGCTCCATCGCGATGTGTTTTTTCTTTTAATCGATTTCGCTGTTTTACGGACGCCCCTACGTAAATTTAATGTTTTTATTTGATTTTAAAATAATTTGCATTGGCAAAATCGGGAATTTTTGGCAAAAAACAGCCTAAAAGCTTGTTACAACTGTAATTTTCATTGACTCAGCTCGGATTCAACCAGAAGAATGTTAATTTTTTTTTCACATATTGATAGAGAAAGTTGCATTACTCTATTAAATAGCTTAAGCTTAAATTTCCGGTTAAACTTCAATTGTACTGCAGTCTGCTTTTGTAGAATTCCACACATTTTGTTACCCTTTTTGGAAACGACAGACATTGCAGACATCAAAAGATAGTATCTGATCCGTATTATACATTGATTTGATACCTTTTACTGGGCCTACAAAAAAAATGTTTTCCTCTTTAATCTTTCATTTTTTTCTTTTAAAAATTGCAGATATCTCTTCTGTTCGTTTATACCTTTTGTTTCAACAAGGGAAAAAAGGCAGTGGATGTTATATGCTAATAAACAATGTTATACACCTAATGGCTGTTTCAGCTTATAATAAGCAAATTGAATACGTTATCGCTCTGAATAAAAATAAAGGAAAGGTTTGGAACATGTACACAAAGATCTAGTAGAAGATAAAAAACTGCACTCCTCGAAATAAATCAGTAAGTCTAAGGACCTTGATAATGCTCGAGTGGTTGAAGGAAAGATTCCTTTTCAATTTTTATAACACTTTTCTCCTTTTCTTTATGTAAAGACATAGCATAAATAGACTAAGATGTATTTCCAAAAATCCCTTATGAAAGTTTTTTTTTTTTTTTTTTTTCATGTTCAGTAATGGGAACGATGGAAAATGGTCGCTTTAATTGGACACACTTTCACTGCAGTAAAGGACCTATTCATAAAAAAGAGTCAAAACACTATGAACTTGCTAGGATCTGTTCGTAGGTCATGTCAATTGTTTTTTAATGAATTTAACGCAGAAGACTTTTAGTATCATTTTTAGGGATCATACGCAGATTACAGTAGTACTTCTTAGCCCACTGCTTTATTAAGAAAGAAAATTATGTGGTTACCTTAAAAACGATTTTTGTCAATTCTGACAAAGACAAATTTGCTAACCAAAGCTGCACAAAAAAAATATTTCAGAGTGCATTGAAAAAAAGGCGCAGTTGAAGAGAGAAGCGGGAACAAAAAGAGATAACGTGTATCTTGAAATGGTCGGGAAATAACTTGGTGATGGCATCAGTGAAATGTAAAAAGAATTGTTGAAAATTGATGTTAATTTGCTATCCTTCATAGCGTGTGTTTATACCGCAGCAGGCAGTGTTTGTCCCATTTCACACAATATGAATGCCAGGGCTAGAAGAAAGCAATAAACTTCTGCTGACCGTGTTGGTTAATTCTTAAAAACAAACCTAGAAAACTTGATTTGCGTTTTAGGGTTATCTCTTTTGCTAAAATATCGTGGTCCTTCGTTTTGCATTTAATTACAGCTTGTTATATGTTAATATATATATTTTTTATTGGTATACCAATTTATTTATGATATTGGGATGAATGTATTTCAAATAAACAGATTATTCGCATAAATAAATGGGAAAGCGTTCTTCTCACAAGCATGAATCGAAAATTTACAAAACGTATTTTTTTTAATTCTGAGGGTTTTTTTCTTTTGCTATGAAATTGTACTTAACCTTGCATTTTATAAGGAAACGTTGAGGGAAGATTTCGAATTTATAAACAGAGTGGAGTTTTTTCAGTTAATTTTTCATGTAAATCGTGCTCAATATACATTAAGCCTATTTACTATGAACATTCTAAAAACTGATAAAAACTGAATTTCTCGATTTAAAGCAAGAATCAAATTCAACCCGATCAACAATACTAAAAATAACCAATAATCTAGTAGTCTTCTACCCCTTTAAGCTAAATTTTTAAAAAAAGGAAATCATTCAGTTTTTTTTAGGCGCAGCTGCTGTTGTAACAATACAATTTGGTAATTGGTGTTATTTGGGGGAAATTGAGAAGAATACATAGAGATTTATTGTTTCCTTTATGTCTGTGTTTTTTACTGCAACCATAAAATATTTTTGTACAAGATTGAAAAGAGTATGACCTTTGAAAACAATTTTATTCTTTCATTCGTTAAGTAAATTTTTTCTCGCCGAGGCCAAAGAATTTTATAAAAGTTTCCGTGCAATTGTATGATTCAATTTTCAGTAACTATTAGACTACTCCATTGCTAGCAGGATAATATTTTTTTCAATAAGTGTTAGCGACAAAATGCCAACACTAATCTAGAAATCAGTAATAGTTTTAAAAAATGAAGATGTTATTTGTTCACAATCAAAACAGAACACTTACTAGTGACATAGACACTCAAGTTGAGCGTGTGTAACTGTAAAAATTGGTATCAAAATTACACACGATTTTACCAAGTAAAGTAATTTCCTCTCCACTTATCACAAAAAGCTTATGCAACCTTCAATCTAAACGTCATTTGGAAATGGAAAAGTAAAGTGATACTATACAACTAGAATTACTGGAAAAAGGATCAACCCCATAGTTGCCTAAAAATGATAAGAAAAAAAACGGCAATTTTTTTTAACCACAGTAAAATTTTCTTTCTAACATAACGATGGAAAAACTAGTATTGTTCTGGCATTTCTGTATTTAAATCTTATACATAAATAGATTACAATTCACAAAGAATGAAAAAAAAGTATTTTAAAAAGGAAGGTGAGGTCATAGCAGAGCACTGTGCGAGGGCAAACAGAAGTAGGGTCCAGAGTTTCTCTTTGTTAGGCAGCGATTGCGAGGTAATTTGTCTTTTTCTCTCCGTGCTACGTTTACGTTCACCGAGTTCTAACAAACTTAGTATTCAACTGATGTTAGGAGGACATGGGGAAATAGATAAAATTCGTTGGGCCAGATCAGAGACTAAATAAGTCTTATTGCAGTTAAGTGACGAACCAGTAATTCTGCCATAGGCATTAGGAAAAAAAAAATTATTTCTCCGAAATGCATTGAAATCTGGAAATACACTCAAACATTTGTTTTTCTTAATTTAATGTGTGATAATATTGTACATATCAATAATTTCATAGTTGACACACACACTTACGCCAGTTTAAAAAAATCGTTTAGAGCATGATCAATCGATGTCCGACATGTAAAAGAAACAAAATGAAAAAGAGAGGTTTTGTCTGAAGCAGAAAGAGTTATCACAAAACTTTGAGAGGTATTGATAACATTTAATGACCTTTTTGTTCTTTTTTTTTCTCTAATGCTTCCCTTGCCATTGCTTTTCGCATTTCACCTTTTTCTGAGGTTTTGTCATGTTATAGAAAATATAATTTACTTACAGTAAACATTCTCAAGCATTTTGTTTGTTTAATCAATGGCAACAATTCACACCTTAAGTGTCTTAATTTCCTTATCTTAAATTCTCATTATGATTGTGTATACTGCTGGTGTCGATTTGAAGTTATCTTTGAGATATTCTGCTTTAAAATTCATCAGAGGTCTTTGACTCCGAATAAGTTCTCCGTAAAAGCTTAGGGGACGTAAAACAAACAGAGGTCTTTACCTAGATGGAACAACTGAACATATTTGATGAATCACTTATTAAAAACCTTATTCAGAGAATGAATTCTGAGAAGGTGTAAGAGTGTAAGGTCGTAAATATCAAAATGCCAATTCACCTTTCTCTCTGATACAGGCATTTGATCATTTTTTTTACATAATCGATGTTAAAGAAAAGTATATAGACAAGCAAAAAAGATATCTATCTATGTCTTATTAATTGTCGTTTTTCATATCTAAGCAGTGCAAAACCTGATTTCTGTTTATTTTAGGACAAGAGTGGACAAAGTTTGCATTCTTTCGGCATAATATATATATATAGAAATATATATACATTTACTAAGGATGAATAATTCTAATGATATAGAATGAACAAATCAGAAGTAAACCAACGATGTGCTTTTTCACTTAATGTTTTCATAGGTTACAGTTAAAAAGATTCAATAAATCCAGCAATGGGGTAAGTTTAGATGTTGGCAATAACTATCTAAAGCACTTTAGTATTTTTCACAACCATAGCTATTTTAAAGGGGGGAAAGTAGAACAACATAATTTCACTTTAAGACCAATTTGATTGTTCGTCTTGCCAGCGACATAAGGATGATTATAAAACAGTTTTATTTCACCTGATTTTTTTCTGGGGACTATATCAACAAAAATGTTTCCGTACAGGATTCGCAGAGAAACATATGGTTTTCATAATAATCTATTAATTGTAAAATAAACAAAGCTCAAATCAAAGATTGGGAAGAATTTGTTTGTTTGACTGCTTACGCAAATGACTTGCGCGTTACTTTTGTGATCTAAGGGTTATAAGCTCTTTTGCATCGGTCGGCGGTGGTGATTGCTGAGCAAGTTTGCTAAACGGGGAGATAATGTTCTAGCTTCGTGTGTGTGTGTGTGTTTTCTATGGTTAGGACACGTACATCCACTGCATGAGGTAGCCTTTTGTCATCTGATTCTTTTCTTCAGAGACATTAATGTGTAAAATCAAGCAGAATTGTGTGCCTCAAAAGTTGAGCGCATTTTTGTTGGCTCGTACTCGATATCTTTATCTTCCCTCTGATACCGAAACCAGTGACGATCTTTTCAAGGATGTTTTTACCAATTTTATGTCTTCTTGAGAATATCATGTGACTTTGGCTTCGGGTTGTCTGCAACAAACGCGTAAAATTTAATGGTTAGAATTAGTTCAAATGGCGAGTGGCTCTGAAACATATTGATTTTCTAAACAAAATTTATTGATTCGATATCAAAGGTGAAAACTCTTTTTGTAAATTTGATTGAGCGAAATTGGAAGTTCCTTGTGTAATAAACGAGCATAAACATTTAAGCCATTCTGTGGCACCAACGCCCGAAAACAAGTCCAATGAGATATTATTATTATAGCTTCAATCTTCCTGAATGAATATTAGTAGAGAGCAAGTGAGAACTTCGTGAACATAGGTAGAGACAAAAGTAGACTATCTCGTCCAATATAATTATGGCGACATGCACTATGCCGCATTAATGGACCAATAAAGTAAGGCGGTGCACAATATTTCAAAACTAGACGGTGCACTCGCGACACGCTAAGTTATAAAATTTGTTTTTTAGATAATTATGGCATGCCTAGGACGTACGCCTATGAACACTACTTAAAGTAATCTGTAAATGATCTTTATTCTTGATCAAATGAGTTGAAATTTGAAAATTTCATATATAAATCAATATAATGAAGGCACTTAGTGAAGAACCATCTAAGCCACATTTAGCTAAAAAATAACATTATCTGGTTCTGGATCATACTAAAATTACATCATACTTATAAAATGAAATAACAGTTGCGTCTCAATGAGGTATAGCTTTGTAAGGTGAATGACTTATAATAACCAGTCAAGTCAATTTTCACCAAATGGAAAAGCAGTCAGGACCAGATTTTTTTTGGCCAATAGTTTTCCCGCGTAAAAACTGTCCGGCGGTTTTGTTATTTATGTTCAAATACCCTTGAAATACAAATGATGAATACGCATTCTGGCAAAGTTCACATAATAATATCATGAAATAAATCAATCTTTGTTTTGATGTCCTTTTTGTATCAAGCTTTCATGAGCTTTCATGAGGATCTCTATTAATGGTTGCTCTGTTTTGTTTCTAAACAAAAGTAACGAAGACTTTTGGTAATTGATTTGTCTTGTTGCTACACAATCTGCTCCATCATGAGCTCATTTTAATTTTTTTTTTTTTTTTTTTATGGTATTGTCTTAACTTTTGCCTCACTGTTACAAGTAAAATGCCTTTAATTTCAGTGTAAATATTCTACTTTCTCAATAGGGTTGGTCATAATTCAAGAATTATATATACATATATATTTTTTTTTTTCTTCTCATTTTTAAAATTTCCAATTTACTCATCTTACTTTTTGTGTGTCATGATTATTTTTTTCGAATACTAATTGGAATTTTGTACAAGGGCGATAAAAAATCATTACGCAATGTACATTTTCAAAGTAAATTGTTTGAATTCAGAATTTTAGAAGATATAGAGTGTTTCAATTTGCTTTTTGATGGTTAATATTTTTTTTTCTTTTCTAATGAAAGTCGATGTCAATTTTTAAGCTAATTTCAATTGTTAGAAACCAGCCATCCAAGCCCTCATTAATCTTCTTGACTTTTCGATCCAAAAAACATAAATGCATCGTACATTACAGAAGAAAAAATGATTTTTTTTTCTTATTTAAAAAATAATTCATTACCATGCATTTTTGTATGTGGTTGGGGTTTTGCCAACTCACACTTCTATCTTTATTTCATTTCAATGTTCTATTTGATGCCTCCGACTTTTCATAGTGCACGCCAAAAATTAAAAACTATGTGCTTAGTTAAAGGCATAATGATACATACACTGAGTTAAGAATGAAATATATTTTTTTTCAAAATTAAAAAAAAAAATATTATGCAGGCCAACAATTTTTCAAAAAGATATAGTTTTGGACCCTAAGACTGGATTTTGTTTTCACAATTGATGTTTTTCTAAACACACTTGTTTTGCAGAAAGGTTCATAACAGTCTTATAAAGTCTCACGTAGAGGGTGTTGCTGGAATTTATAATGTGTTTTTTTTTTTAATTAATGAATTAATGATTTTTTCAGGCTTGGGGAATAAGTTTTTTTTTACTTGCAAGGATCAATTTTCTTCACCTTTTAAGTAAAATCTTTGAAAATGTTGACAGAGTGACAAGCATTGACATCCTT
>BLXT01002730.1:181560-193888 GCA_019648995.1 Plakobranchus ocellatus
GAAATTTTATAGGAATGTAGAAAAAAGTTCACAGCTTTTGGTTCAATGTGGGAAATCAGTCCAATGTTTACCTGACTAGGTCTTTGAGCCGAAATTATATTTTTCTCTAATTCTTTGTTTATTGTCTAACACTCACTACCATACAAAATTACTGACCAAACATACGACTCGTATGTTTCAATTATCCATTAATCTGGTTTTCATAGTTATGTTTCTATTTGCCAGTATTGGTTTCATTTTTTTTTTTTTGGAATGTATCTTTGGCCAAGGCTATTTTTTCACTTATTTCACTATTCTTTTGCTTATTTCAGACATAACTGTATCGGGCGTGAAATAAATTCTCATATACAGGCGCACTTATAGATATGTCATTTGGATGGCTTCGAAATCAAAGAACAACTAGCCATTTGACTTAATTGCAGAAAGTGACATAACTACAGATAAGCTAAATTGTGTTATGTTTCGAATTGTTTCTTTCCATTTAGTTACATAATTAAGCTGAGTCGCGTATCCCATTTTCTTGCTTGACGATTTTGCAGAATTTTCAAAGCAGGCTGCAACGGCTACCAGAAACTTTTTTATCTGGTAATGTCTAATTTTAGGTGCCAATGAACGACATTTTATGTGATAAAGACAAGCCATTGGTTGATATTTTGCATTATGGACGAAAAAAAAAAGAAAATATTTAAATGTACTAAGGCTGAACTAGAGGGCGGTGACATAACTCCAGATGATATAGTTGGATGTGAGCACGAAAATCTAAAGAAATGCAGAGAAAAAAGAAAGCGGAGGTTGAGTAGCAGTCCAGAAACAGACGAATTTGTTGCTATTGGCCATGATATTGTGTGAGAGGCGTTCACTGTGGAACATGAGCCGAAAAAAAAGTGCCCATACTGAAAGTTCCCAAAAAGAACAAGTGCAAGGAAGCTAAGGTAAAGCGGAGTGGTGGAGAGGAGTATGTGAGACCTAAGACCAAGATGCATGTTGATGCCCGCAAGATGAAAAAGGCATGCATTGCGGAAAGTTGTTTGAAAGTTGGTCGACAATGTGGAACTATTACAATAGAACAATGTGAGGAAATATTCCAGACATTCTATGGCCTTGGGGACCTGCGCCTTCAGACGGAGACACCGTGCATAGAATAATCGGAAGAGCAGTATCGAGGGCAGATGTTTACGTTTCGACTGAGCTGACAACCATCATGAAATTAGGGTGACAAACACACCCGTATCAAGTTATTTCCCTGCAGTTCGAAGACTTCTTAGATTTCAAGAAACTATCTCTGGACCTTTGAATGCCTGCAAAGATTCAGAAACTGACGAGAGAATAAATTGGACCAATGTGATGGAGCCGAGAGTGAATAAAAAGCATTCAGCTAGCATCTTGTTTAAAAACAGTCACATTAGAAGAGGCTTTCCAAAATAATGCTTCAAAAATTCAGCAGAACAAGGTCAGAGATTTTATTTTGACAACTCTGAACAAGGGGCAGCCTAAGATACCCCCACCCAAGTACACTGTCCTTACTTGCAAGGGGACATTCCACTTGTCAAATTGAAAACGTACAAAAGTATATTTCTGTCATTGCCACATCAATGATATTGTGTTGAATGTAGCCAGTTGAGTATTGTATACCACTGTCGTATGAACTTGTTTATATTTGCGTAAAAGCGCTTTTTGGCTGCATATCACTTTTCTCCTGTCTAAGTTGCAGTTTATTTTCCTTTGATGATTTTGCATGCGTCTTTGATATTTTGATTGTCCGTTCCTTAAATTTGTTATTGCTCTAAAATGACAGATTATTCTAAACAGTTAATTTCTTCTATTTTGTTTGCTCTTTTTGTTATTGTGTAACTCATTCACAAATACCAAACATATCACTTTGTAATTTTGTGTTCATGTCATTTCCTTTGCTTTTCCTAACTGACTCGTTTTTTCCTACACTCATCTCACAAACGGGCGTATCTCATTATTAAAGCTTTATTGACAAATTTGGTTCATTTAGTGCTTAAAATAAATTAATATATACTAGGAAAATAATTCAAGCCTCTGGTGGACTCATGCCAAAAAATAAGAACAAAGCAAGAAACCATTACTGCAGAGCATAAGGCCACTCCCCTGAAAAATGAATAAAAACCCAGTTCCGTCCCTTTGTGAGGAAGGCCACGACATGTTTTTTTCTTAACGTTCCTTTTGAATCGGATCAAGCTTTGGAAAGGGAAGGAATCATCAATTTTGAGGTGAGAAATAGCCTGAAAAACGTGATTACAACCCTTAGAGTTATCGCAGTCAGCTTCGAATCTGTTAAAACAGGGTAACTAATCTTTTCTACATAATTATAGATATATTAAGGGCAAAAGACGCTACAAAATAACTTACACGACCAGCAACAGCTCAAACCCTCGAGGACTTTAGATCGTAGCAAAGCCATATTTTGAGCAAAATTGCGCTCGTTTACTTACTTAATTTCGAAACATTAGACAGACATTAGACACCTCCGAGCAAGCTAAAATACACTAGGAATGTGCTTTTCATCAAAAGCAAAGGTTTCTTCCTACGAGTCAATAACGAAGGAAGCCAATAATGCAAGAAGTAAGTTTGGAAATTCTGTCGCTTCATCGCGATGTTGAATTTTTTTTAAATTGATTTTCGCTGTTTTACTAATGCCCAACGTAAATATCTAAGCGAACGCAAGCTGAAAAAAAACGATACAAATATATTATTTTTTAACTCAACTTCATTATCAAAGTATCACTCTATTTTTGTCCATACAGTTGAGTGTTTTTATTTTATTTCTAAGTCATTTACATGGGGACAATCAGCAATATTTGACTGAAACACTTGCCTAAAAACAGGTTGAAAGCTTCAAACTTTGATCGCCTTTAGCTCTGAGACAAAGAGAAGAATGTTCCATTTTCTGCTATATGTCGATAGAGTAAGGTTGAAAGGCTCTATTCAATAAATCATATGGTCAGCAACAGCTCAAACCAGCTAATTAGCTTCGATCGTAACAAAGCCATTTTGAGTAATATTTCGCTCTTTTTCTTTCTTATTTTATAAAACGCCGATATTGGTCACTTTGGAGGACGCTATAATGTATTGTAGATGTGCTCTTTATCGAAGCAAAAGTTATTTTTATAAGATTCAATATCGACGTAAGCTAAAAGTGCAAGGCGTGAGCATCGAAATCCTGATGGGGAATTTTTTTAGCGGTTTTTTTTTTCCTCTTTTACAGGAGCGTTTAGATAAAAATCTGAGCAAACATCAGAGTACCAGATTTATTGTACTCTGTTGAGCAAACACATGCTATAACACCATTCAGTGATGTCATTCTTATACTTTTCTGCAGACTGAGGCATGGAAAAGACATGCAGTGAAGTCATCGGAAGGCGAGAAAATACATGTGGTGTTTAATATTTATAAAACTTTCTCCATTTAGAGGAATAAAATAAGAAACGCAATCTATTAAAAAAAAAAATAGGTAAGATTCTACTACAACCAAGTGAGGACTCTTTGGTTTTTTAAAGTTTTTTTTTTTACATATTTATTTCAGTCGAGTATACGTACGTTTTATATATTTATTACATTTCAAACGATATACTACGAATGACTTGACACTTTGAAAAGCAATTAATACGCGTTTTGACCATTGCAATGTAACTGTTGTATTAGTTGGGATATATCAATTAATTGATAAAATTAAACTAATGCATTAATATAAATAAAGGTCATTGTTCTACTTGGGAAAACAATTGCAAGTGTTAACATTCCTGATCTACTTCACGCATAAAATATTGTAACTCAGACTTACCATAATATTCGCGAGCACTAGCACTTGTAAAATTATTGTAACTCGAAATACAATAGTTTACGTGGGATCTTTTATATGAAGAAATATTGTAACTCAGATAATTAGCATATTATATAATTATAATGAAAAATAAAGACATAGACCATTAGCCCTTGTCATGTGGACATTTATGTGTGAAAATCAAACTGATATCGTCAGAATAAAAGGAACTGTGAAGTTTTTTTTTGTCTCGTGTAAAATTTGCAAAGCACGAGTAACATAGTTTACGTAGCGGCCCTCGTTACGTAAATAGCTAAACAAATGCAAGCTTAAAAAACGATGTAAATATGCTATTTCTTCATGATTAATGCATCAAATGTTTTTTGCCCATACAGTCACTTGCTTTTACTTCTTTTTCTAGTCATTGGCAAATCGGCAATTTTTGGCTGAAACAGTAGCCAACAAACAGTTTGAAAGCCTCAACTTTGATCGCACTTAACTCGTAGAAAACTAATGGAACATTAAAGGACAGTATAAAATTAAACCAATGTCAAATTTGATGGCTCCTTCCCTTTCCAAAGCTTGACCTGACTCAAAAGGAGATAAAAATAAAGTACATATGGTCACTGGTGTCGATCATATTACAGGAAAACGAGTACAAAAAGAATCGTATTTGCTGGGTAGATTTTCGCCACCCTGTCAAACAGATCACAGAAAGAGAGTCCCCAGCTGCAGTGCAATAGAAACTAGCCCAATTTTTTTCTTCTTTTTTTATCAAATAGATTACGTTTCTTTTACATTCTCCTGGACGGAAAAGTTTTATTAATTGTGAAAACCACATTCCTGATGTATTTTACTGTCTTCCGATGACTCCAATGCCTATCATATCTAAAAAGGGTAAGAAAATGTGTGAAGTTCTACGAAATATAGGCTTTATTGCAATCGAAACCAACTCGCCGATTTAAGCTGTGGCTGGCAATTTGAGATATTTCAAAATGTATTTCAATCTTTCTCTATTGATATTTGAGAGAAATTTAACATACTTCTAATTGAATCCTAGTTAAAGGCGATCAAAATTAAGGCTTGTAACTAGTTTTTACACTTGAGTTTAAACCAAACATTGCCAATTTCGCAATAGTGAATGATTTTAAAATCAAATATAAACATTCAAATGTATGGAGACAAACAATCTGATGCTTCTGTCATGAGGAAGAGTACCAGAACAACATCACTGCTTGGTGTTATATGCATGTGTTTGCTGATGGTTTAACGGAAACGCTTCTGTAAAAGTAAAAGAGCAAAAAGCGCTAATACATTCCCAATCGCCATGAAGCTATAGGGATTCGATGCTTCCTTTTTGCATTTTTGGCTTCCGTCGCTATTGAATTTTATAAAAAAAAAACCTTTGGTTTCAATAAAAAACACATTCTTTATGTATTTCAGCGTCTTCGGACATGACCAATGCCTGCCGTTTCCAAACTAAGAGAGAAGAAAGAGCAACATTTTACTCAACAAATGTCTTTTTTTCCGAAACTAACTCACGGGTTTGATCTGATGCTGGCCATTTGAATTATCTAATAGTGTCTATCGACCTTATTCTATCGATATGTAGAAGAAATTTCAGCATATTTCTGGTTATCACCGACCTCAAGGTGATCAAAGTTGAGGCTTTCAACCTGGTTTTAGTCTAGTGTATCAGCCAAAATTGCCGATTTTACCCATTTAAATTTTAAATGACTTCAAAATGAACTAAAAACACTCAATTCGTCCCCTACCTCACTACGGGGCGTACGTAAAAAATACAAGTTTTCAGTTAAGACCACCATGACATGCTTGGCGACAAGATCTATGTTCTCTCAAATCGGCGTATTTCTAGCTCTAAACTAAAAAGAGTTACAGGCAAAATAAATGTAGGCGTAACTGTTTCGAGCATGAAATACATTCTTGCCATATTTTGCATACTTTGAGAGATTCTAAATCGAAGGACAGCCATTTAAATCAATCACAGAAAGAGGCGAATCTACAGATACGCCGGTTTGTGTGATGTTTCGATTTGTTTCGTCTTCTTTTATCTACATCAGCTGGGAGCCGTATCCCATTTTCTGTTTGACGATTTTGTGGGGTTTTCAAAGCAGACTACAACGGTTACGAGACACTCAAGTCGTTTAATTCATTTTTTTTTTGTTGTTGTTTTTTATGCCTCAATAGTGTTGAATTTCAAGAGTTATCAAAATTCTAAAAAAAAAAAAAAATTGAAAAGTATCAAATTGGTGGTATATTGTATTCATAGAAATTTTTTATAAAATTTTATAAGCGTAATATTTGATTTACGAGCCATTTACACAAACATGTTTTATATTCTAGATTTAGTAATCTAGATTTACATCTACCTCGATGTGCTTGCGATGGATTGAAAGTCACGTCCTTCTAAAGAAAATGTGAGAGATTGTTGGAAGGGATCGTGTAGGCTTTGAAATTTGAAAACATACACGGTTGGAAATGATAAACTCAATGGAAGTTTTGTTTAAATAAGATTTTTTTTTATATATAATGTTTAATGTTTCCATCTTACTCATCTTCTAAATAGCTCGATAATTACGCCATGTGCCTGGCAAATCTGGCATTGCTCTGATTTTTTTTTTCTCATGATTACTCAGTGACCTATCATAGTCACCTACTTAGGCCTACTGTTAGTTTACATGCGATTTTTTATTTGTAGCTGGAGGATTTATCAGCAATAGGCCTATGTTTTAGAAAAATCTAGAGTGTGTTTTACTTTTGTTTTATCTTGAAATGTTTAATTTTTAGTGTCAATGGCGGACACTTCATCTGATGAAAACATGCAGTTGGCTGATCTTTTGCTTGTAGGAAACATAAGAAAGTACCTGAATGCAATAAGGCTGAATCAGAAGGCAGTGATGTGACTGCATATGATATTGCTGTGATAGATAGTCCATTCTACAAGCTAATGATAGGTTAACATATCGGACTATGTGTGTGCAGTCATTATTAGAAGCACCATTACGTAGTAACAATCTTAGGGATTGTAGTAAGCAATACATTGATCGAATATATGGGTTTTGTGGTAGTCCTGTTAATGAGATTGCATCCGCAGCATCTAATGCCATTAAAATGAGAAGTATTATTATGAGCAGTAATTGGTCATTCAAATTTTATAAAGTGCATATATAGATTTAAGACTCACTCATTTAGCCTTGCCTCACTCACTGTGACTCAGTTTTGCACAACCGCCGCCATTCACACAGTGAAACACAGAACAAGGAAAGAAAAAAAAGGCCAGCACACAAGAGCTACCCAAGTGTTTTATACACATCGGAATAGCTCAGCAGTAGTACAATCATGGTTTATTGATTTTACTTTTTATCATAAGAACAAAAATTCCATTTGAACAAGAAAATCATTTTAAATAATAAATGATGAACAACAGTGACAATTACTTTTTTACCCCACAGGTTAAGTTTAGAATTCCATATCAATTTTGATGATTTAGGCTTTAAAAAAAATTACGTATCAATGTCGTTGCCAATTGCATTATGATAGACGTTTTGTAATAAATATTGCTATATAATGTTTTCTTTTGGTTCCGGTATATTGAAGATTGAATGTCATAAATATTGAGAAAAGATTTAAAAAGGTACTTTTATATCTTTCTGAATGCACTTACACTGAAAAGAAACTTATTGAGTTTTATATATATATATTCATAGGTTCTTCCCTTGCATTCAACGAGAATTAATCTAGTTGATGCCACAAAAAAAAAAAATGTTTAAAGTATTATTTTCATCACATTTTACCCTAGAAAGTAAGTGAGTTTCGTCCCTTAGTTCTAATCATGACTGGAATGCAATGTTTATAAAAATGAAAATAACGGGGAATATGTATAAGGATGACATCGATAATGCCGCCAGGGCAAATTTTTTGGGTAAGGGCGAAACACGCTCCTTCTGTTAGTTTAAACCGGGCACACCACGATTGGTTTGCTACAACTATGCGTTGTCTATGAGGGGAATGAGAAGTAACGGTTCTGTATGTATTATCTGAATGCCGGGAAATGGCCAATGTCCGCCCCACAGGATGGGCTTCCAAGCTCCTGAAAGAAAGCGTCTGGCAGTAAGACAGGGTCGCCATGAGTGCGGCAGCAAACTTGTGGCGAGTGTTTCTCCATCAAGCGATGCAGTAGGCGGGAGACGAGGCTCCAGCGTTACCTCCAAACAGGGGCGGCATCCACCAGCTCGGAAAATGGAGCAAAGCTAACTATGCCGCGCAGTATTTTCAATTATTATGCAAATAAATTGTCTGAAGGATAAGGACTAAAGCACCAAATCGGCCGCTTGTATTTGAAAAAGATGTGGGAATTGTGTTGTCAAGGGTAGAATAAGAACACAAAAAGGCATGAAGTTTCTATGTGCATCTGGTTTTAGTTATTTATTTATTTATTTTATTAAACGACAATTCACAGCAAGGTGATCTCAGGCTTTCGGACCCTCCGTCAGACAAAGGCGTCGGCGGCGGGGCTTGAGTTCGCAACGGAGGGATCTCTGAGGATAACAGGGTGAGCACGCCATTGACTCTATATGCGTCACAAAGTAACGGCCCTATCTCTCTTCACGATTAGGTTTTCACATTTCAACCAATTCAAATGTGTGCAGATATCGTAGCCATCAAAGACTGTGTAGTTAAATGTTTAAAATTTCAAAGTTTTCATTGGACCCCTGCATTTCTAGTCCAATAACGAAAACTGATCTCGGAGGTGCCGCAGATTCCGAGCTTAGAATTGTATTTAAGTTGCGATCAGCCAAATGCGATGTTAGAACATTGTTTTGTCTTATAATATTGAGAAAAAAAATTATTGTTCATGTATAATTTATTTATTTATTTTACTTTTATTTTTTGTTGTTGTTGTGCAAACTTACTTGTATTCTGTAACGGGATTATTAATAAAAAGCAAAAGAGATTTTAGATGGGTGACGTCTATCAAAGTTAAATAATTATCAAAGTTCCCGCTTATCTCATTGTCCGTTGCGGTTGACACTGATTGTTAAAAGAGCATGCTGATGTAGTTTAGCTTTGTATCGAAAAAAAAATGGGAATAGAATAATTGTCAAATTATAAAACTTGGGAAACTTGCCTAGCTTTCAGATTCGTTGGTTCTTTTGTGCATATAGACCGCTCACGACGAGCTGGTCTCAGGCTTTAAGGCCCTCATCGGGCCAGGGCGTTGGTCGCAGGGCTCGAACTGGCACCCGCTAGAGCAAGGTTTCAGCAAATATCAGAGCGGGCTCACTAGTCAGTGTACCACCAATGCTTCTTCAATGCATTGAGGTAAGAAAATAGGGTTGCTTGGAATAGCCCTTTTTAGATCTGAAGATGTGTCAAATAGACACTGGTGGCACAGTAAATAGAGAAATCACCCTGAAATCTGCATGGAACCTTCCCCCCCATCAGTTAAGGATGGATGTTTTGAAGCTGGCACACGATATTCCTTTAGCTGGTCATCAAGGGATGAGAAGGACGAAGAAACGGATACAAAATCAATTTTACTGGCCGGGTATGTACCGGGAAATCAACAAAAATGTGAAGTCATGCCATATTTGCCAGAAGTGCAGCAAGAAGGGACCAGCCACTTCACGGGCTCCATTACAAAAAATGCCTGTAATCACAACACCGTTTCACCGACTTGCGATCGACTTAGTGGGCCCATTAGCCAAGTCAGACAGAGGGCATAGTTTTATATTGACAGTAGTGGACGTCGCAACCAGATGGGTGGAGGCTGTCGCAGTGAAGGAAACTACCACTGAAATGGTAGCGGAGGCACTATTAACAATCTATGCTAGACTGGGCATTCCAAAAGAAATACTATCTGATCACGGCCCGCAATTTATATCAGACCTTATGAATCAAGTGTGCAGACTGATAGGTATAAAACATGTCTATAGTTCCATTTTTCATCCGTCTAGCAACGGGATGTGCGAGAGAATCAACGGTGTGATCAAAGGTATGCTTCGGAAGGTAGCAGACAAACATCCAGGTGACTGGGACCGCTTGCTTCCCTCAGTTTTATTTGCTTATAGGAAAACACCGCAAGATGGGACAAAATGTTCTCCATTTGAACTTATGTATGGAAGAACACCAAGAGGTATCATGTCTGTCTTGAAAGAGTTGTATACAGATCAAGAGTTGGTACAGGAGGTGAAAACTACTTACCAATATGTCATCAATCTAGAGCGCAGGATTTATGACTCATGTCAACTTGCAGCGGCAAAATCAAGTGAAAACGCGGATAAAGCGACAATTTACGCAGACAGAGGGGCTGAACTGCGTAGTCTGAAACCTGATGACAAAGTTTTGGTTCTTTTGCCACAGACAAAGAATAAACTTCTCATGAGATGGCAAGGTCCATACATCGTCAGGGAAAGAATAAGCAAAGTTGACTATGTCGTGAATGTAAAAGGGATAGACAAAGTTTATCACATAAATATCTTAAAACCATACCATGAAAGAGAGGAAGAAGGTAATGCATTTATGAGTTTAGGAGTTGCACTTATAAATGATGACTGCTCATCACAGACAGAGACTATGAGTCTGAAGATTCCACCTATGGTTCAGTCTGAATATGTGAAGGATGTTAATGTGTCAAATACTATACCAGATCACATAAGGACTCATTTGGATACGCTTTTGACTGATAATGCGGATATCTTAACTGATTTACCAGATCAATCAGATTTGGGAGGCCACGCTATTAAGCTGAAAGATGAACAGCCAATTAACATAAGACCTTACCCAATTCCTTTACATGGGGAAGAAACTGTGATCAAGGAAGTGAAGAAGATGCTTGATATGGGAGTGATAGAACCCTCTAACAGCCCGTACTCTTCATCGATCGTGTTGGTAAAAAAACCTGATGGTACTAACAGATTTTGTATAGATTTCCGCCGATTAAATGGAAAGACGATAATGGATAAAGAAACTATTTCAAATCAAGAAGATTTGTTCGCAAAACTAAGTAAAGCCAGTATATTTTCAAAGATTGATCTAACAAAAGGGTATTGGCAAATCCCTATGGATGACAGTTCGAAGCAATATACAGCATTTCAGACCCCCATAGGTCTGATGCAGTGGAAATTTATGCCCTTTGGCCTTAGCAACGCCCCGGCAACATTTGCGAGAACGATGCGCTTATTGTTGGACGGGATTCCTAACGTAATATCCTACTTTAATGATATATTGATCTATACACAAGATTGGATGTCACACTTTAAGACACTGGATGCAGTATTGTCGCGGTTAGCAAAACATGGATTTACCACTAGACCGACTAAGATGTACATCGGATTTGAAGAGATTGAGTTCTTGGGTCATGTAGTTGGAAAAGGGAAACTGAGACCAGAGATAGTGAAGGTTGAGAGAATTTTGAAATTGTCCACTCCTAAGACGAAAAAGCAAGTGAAAAGTTTGTTGGGTTTGCTTGGTTACTATCGGAAATTTATAGACACTTTTGCTAGTATATGCAACCCACTAACAGAACTGCTAAGGAAAGGATCACCTGAGAAAATTGAATGGACTCAGGAATGCGAAGATGCACTGAATAAAATTAAACATCTTTTTTCCACTTCAACAATTTTAGTTTTACCAGATTTGACAAAGCAATTCGTGGTGCGCACAGACGCATCAGATTCAGGTATTGGCGGAGTACTGTTGCAACAATGGGACGACGACCTATTACCATGTGCGTATGTCAGCCGTAAACTATTGGACCGGGAGAAAAAGTACTCAATAATTGAAAGAGAGATACTAGCAATTGTTTTTGCACTTAGCGGATTCGCCAAGTATTTACTCCTCACGGAATTTGTGGTTGAGAGTGACCACCGACCCCTGCAGTACCTACAAAAGGGGAAAGCTCACAATAGTCGGTTAATGAGATGGTCCTTGTGTTTGCAAGAATTTAGATTTTCTATAAGAGCGATTCCAGGTTTGGAGAATTGTGAGGCTGATGTTTTGTCAAGATTAACTGCTGATTAAACTTGTTCGAGATATCTTCATGAGCTTGGGTATGAGAGGTATTATATTATTGATGATTGGAATTAATTCAAAGTTTGGTAGATTTGTAATAACTTATTGGAATTGCTAAGTAACAAGAGTGAGGGATAATTATGTGGTGTGTTTGTCTGATGGGTGCGTGGGTGCGCTTGTTGCTTCTCAGCTCACGAGTTTGGGCGACCGCGGAGAGTTCCTTTGACGTTGTTTAATTTCCATTCTTTTGGGTTTCTTTCAGCTCGGTTGCTCATGATTCGATGGATCCTTGGACTGGCGCTATCAATGAGTTAAATTTGTACATATTATATGCTGCTTTTTTTATTGCATTGTAATTTTATGTTGATAACATCCCATGCTATAGGGAATGTTCCAAAGGAATGCATTATATTGTTAAATTATTAAATGTACAAGTTTAAAAATAATGGCGTTATAGGGTCAAGACCTTTGCAAAATAATTGTTCTTGTACTGGATGGAATAGAGTT
>BLXT01002730.1:230972-255233 GCA_019648995.1 Plakobranchus ocellatus
TGCGTGTGTGTGTGCACAGCTGGCGGCGAGGGAGAAGACCGTGTCAGCATTGTTATATTTAATAATTAATACTATGGCAAAAGAATCCCCCCCCTTCCTTTTTTTTCCGCTCTATGGCTTGTTTTTCTCACAATTCGACATAGGTGGCCTGGTCCCTTTGATGTCGAATTATCAGGTGTGCACTGTATTAACATGTTTATTGTTTTCCTGCTTATTTTTTCAGCTTCTATAACTGAAAAAAAATTAAAAAATTTAGCTCCCTTTAATACTGGTAAAAGGAAGATACAGGAAAAAGAGAATGAAAACCATTTCGTGCTCATATTTTTTTATCAGTTTTTATGTGTGCAGGCTTTTTCAGCTGACATAATTATTTCAACTTTCAAGTAATCTTCATTTTCAAGATATACATGTATACAAACACAAACGTACATATGTTGTCTTAGGTCTCATGCCAGTATTTTGATTATTTGATTGCTGGTGGATTGTTGATTGATTATTAATGTATCCAGTCCATCCTTTATCAGAGATCTCAGGGTTTCTGTTCATTCATTTTCTCTTCCAGGCCACTATCAGTTGCTTAAGCAAATTATAACAAAGGTAAAAATCCATGAAAAATTTAAATGGGTATACGAAGAAACAGTTTAAAAGGAATACTTACAAAGCCTCAAGTATTTCTATAGTTTTAAAACCAAGTTCCTTTAAGTAACCCACCATGTGAGAGGGATTGACCTCTCATAAAAGTCTACATATGTGTTTCATTGTACTTTTGTAGCATTAACTTCTAGTGCATAGCTTCATGTTTGAAGTCGGGAAAAGGAAAAAAAAAAATTTATATATATATATATATGACACACACACAGACGGATAGATAGATATTTATATGAACATAGCATATATAATATGTGATAAAACCAGTAAAAAATGGAAGTAAATTGTATTTTCTGCACTTAGGATATTTAAGTCCTATATGTGGCAACAAGCTTTACTATGGGTAAATATAAAAAAAAGTGAAGTGGGTCCCATGCTTAATCCAAGCATCGAGGAACCAGGAGCAGAGTCCTGATTGTTCTTGCATATAGCATATGAGGTATTTTGCCATTGCTTCCTCGTTGCCTTTACTTTTGTTAGGTCTTAAGAGACCTAGCTACTTATTAAGTGCTCGGTGGATTCGTGGAGCAATGATGAATTGATTTGGTTCTGCCTGAGATTCGAACCTCGGACTTCTGACTTGGTAGCCAACTGTCCTACCAGATGAGCCACCACTCCCCCTTGGATAAAATTACACACACACAGAGAGGAAGGTTGGTTCTATGCCAGTGTGTAGACTTATTTACTGATGTTTCTTTATTTTCTTTTTCATAGAAGAAAAAGAAAGATAGCTCAAGTCGGTAAAAAAAACTATGATAAATTTCTGATGTCGGACTTATTAGGAATGGTCTCAAGGCATTTTTTTTGTTCCCTATGGTCATACATTATTTTATATGGGGTACTTTATAGCCTTTATCTCTTTTTAATCCAAATCTTTTTTTTTTTTTACAGACATCAAAGAAAACCTAAAGAGTATTCGAAATGACAACATATGGCCTTCAGTGGAAGAGTGAAAACTGGACTCCTGGTTTAAAAAATGACATCTACTTGCTAAACTTAAGATGACACAGCATGAACATCAATTTTTAAAAATATTTTGCACTAAATCATTTTTCCCATTCTTAATTCTCTTGATGCTAAAAATACCTAGTAATAGTTCTTTATATATATTGTAATATTCTTTCAGTTTTTTTATTTATCTTATATGAAACAACTAGAAAGTTTGCTCAAGGTGGTTTAAATGTCAAAGGTAGGCACAACCCTTCTGAAGTGTAAAAGTTGGTCTTTTACATTGTACATGTATCTAGAAGGTAAAATGTTGGACCGTTTTTAACAGCCTGTAGTATTCTTTTCATGACATTCATGCTCTTTTTAGGACAGATTGTCTAGTTGTAACATACTGAAAAGGGGGAGAGGAAGGAAACAAATTAATTGGATACGTCTTTTTGTTGTAATGTTAGTTAAAGTGAGAATCAATAAATGGGATGAAAATATTTGAGCAGGCCTGCTTACAATTATAAATAGGTAAAAAAAAAAAAAGATTCAAGATTTCCTTTTGACTGACACCTTGTATTATTAACAACCTTTCAAGTTTGTTGATATTGAATAATGATTTTGAGATAAATGCTTATGAATAGCACAGCAGTAATTATTACAACAAAAAATGATGACTTTGACTGTGATAACTGACATTTATTTTTAATCAGCTTTTTATTGTCATTTAGAAGAAAATAAAGTACAGAATATAAAATTGTAGGCAACTTGTTTTTTTCAATTTGAAGTTCAGTACCAGTATTAATCCTCACTTTGTGTGAAATGTTTTTGTGAGCTCTCTCTTTTGCATTATTTGAATAGGATCTTATAAATATATAAGATAAGCTGAACTATCTTTATAAAATCTCAGCGCACACCTATTGCGATCATGATCAATTGTTGATGAGTTAAACATTCTATTGACTATTTTAATGAAAAAATCGTATCAAAACTTATCTTTCTCATTCATTTTGAGTACATGGAAAATAATATCATTAACTCACTGAGTACGAATACCATGTATACTTGGTATTCAGTTATCGTATTCAACCAAGTACGAAAACCGTGTATACACAGTCTTCATTTTCCTGACCACCACTTATCCCACTCTTATTTATTTCCTTTTGCCAAACCATTTTAGAGCGAATGGAAACCACTGTATAATATTTTCCTAACCTCAAAGTTTTGAACGTGAACATAATGGCTTATTCGAGAGAGGAACAAACAGACAGAGATTGAAATTGTATATGGTAATTTTTTTAGATCTAGGTCTAGCCACATCATCCTATATTCTGTAGATCAAACTGGAATCTGTTTAACTTATTCCATCTCTGGTGTGCATCTAGGCCTATTCACTTTCAGAATCTAAGATCTAGATCTAAATCTACATTTTCATGACGGGCACGCCCACTTATGATCAGCTGGTCATAAATATCTGTCACGTTTTCAGTCTTGATCTAGATCCATTCCAACTTTAGTTCTAGAATTGTCAAAATTAGTTCATCTAGATTATGTGACAGTGTGCATTTTTTAAATGATTTGTATGTTTTTACATTTGTGTGATAGAGTTAATTTTTTCCACAATTTTCATTTTTTACATAGATCTATGAAATTTGTCAATTATACTTTATACTTCATGCTTTGAGGTGTATCACACCCAAGGAACTATTGTTGACTGTTGAGTGCATTCAGTCAGTTGGATATATCATTTTTTCATGTAAATCATTATAATTTTGACTCAACTAACTTGCTAATAACTTCTTCTTTGTTTAGTGCACAAAGGTTTTGAATGTAGAGGGCCCAAAAAAAAAGTTTGAAAGTGAAAACACAGCCTATTTTGAAAAATGATATAAAAATTTTACAGATTATAATACTATTATGAAACTATCAGTATACCAAATTTCATAAAGTTAGCTGTATTATTTATACTTTGACACATTTTCAAAATAGGTCAGTGGCACGGTATTAGCAGCGCAATTTAGCCCAGTGCTCAATGAGTTAAGTGTCCTTTAAATATTAATAATACAGTTAAGTTATGCAGCATTTTAATCCTTTCTATACAAGGTGTTTCATTGTCGTATCTGTACATCGGGGGTTACTGAGTGCCCCCCCATTTTAATATCAATATAGTCTTATCCGTAAGTGTGGGGTAACTCTGTGACCCCATACTGTATATAGTAAAAAAATTGTTATATGCCTATCTGTACATTGGGGGTAACAAAATCACCGCATCCTTTACGTAATAAAAAATATAAAGGGTTTCAGAAATGACCTCAGGTCAGTTCAATATTGATTTTCTGTCAATCATTATTATGTAATTATATGTCAAATTGAATTTTTGAGGAATACTGAAAAGCTTAAAGAATTCGCATTTTAAGTGTTTTTTAAAAATTAAAAACAAGCCTTAGGGTAACAAAATTACCCCACACGTACAGATAGGGTTAAAAAAGCATTTTGAGAAACCCAATATTAATACGAAAAACAGCGTTTCTTCTAGGAAGACATTATGTGATATAAATTAATTAGATGAGTCCTCTACTCCATAGTAGTGAGGGATAAAACGATGTGCTGTATTTGATGAGGTGTAAATCTTTGATGTTAAAAACCTTTCTTTTGCTCCTCAATGATGGCTAAGTAAAAAATGTTGCATTATCTCGCAAAACAATAGTAGAAGAAAAAATGTGTAAAGGTGCAGCTTTGGAATTTTAAAATGCAATAGGCCCATCGATTATGGGAGTTTCATGGCCATAAAAAAGCAACTTTTATGGGGGGTTTTTTTGTTGTTTTTTGAGGCAAGTTCTCACACTTGATCTTAATTTCAAAGAGTGCAGAAGTTTGTGTCACAGAGCCCCAAAATCTAGATGATCTTAGGCTTTCTGGCGGGCTCAAACTTATGGCAGAATAGTTCCTATAGAGAGGGCAAATTCATTAACAAGTGTACTATAATTTATGAACCTCGGATCAAGTGCAAAAGCCTGGTGCAGTGTTAACTCTATAACTCCGAGCGGCCGCTGGGGACGGAACGATACGGATGACCGAGCGGCCGCTAACTATATGAAAGAAAAGGGGCAGAGGGAGGAAACTCTGTCCAGATGCGGAAAAAAAATCCGGACACAAAGAGTTAAGACTTCAAGCTTTGTTTTAAGATATGAAAAGTGTAACATACTTCACTTATTTCTAAGTGCTCTTTAAAAATTATTCATTGTAAATTATCTAAAATTTAAAGTGGCATTTTGAACAAAAGCCACAAGAAAAATAGAGCTAAGATGAAAAAATGTGAAATACATTGTATTAAGACTTCAACCGTGGAGAGAGCACCATTTTGTAAAGGTAGGAACAAAATCCCTCAAATCATCATTATCATATTAGCCAATTCTCTGGCCTTGTACAGAACTAACCACTCAATCAGTTTTTATCCTGCCCATAACTGACTCAGAATTATATCCGCTTTGCCACCGGGGTGTAGAACCACGTTATCAATCTGGCCACTTTCTAGCATCTCTATGAAGGAAACCGAAACTAGCAAAGTCAGGAATTGTTACTTGAAGCTTATAGGTAAATAGCAGTAAGTGATAAAACTTTGGGAAAATCGGATAATAATTTTAGTCTTTCATGACTGTTTGAAGGAAAAGGTTGCCAACAAAATAAACTGAAAATAGCTTTCTCATACTTTGCAGATCTCACCATAGAGACTCAAAATAATGAACTTGAAGATGATTAGGGTGAATTTTATGGTGTATTAGATGCAAAGGACGACGAAAGTGATATTTAGATTGACTTTTAAACAAATTTAGTTCAACGGTGATGATGAACATAGGTCTGAATGACCAATGCTGCCCATAGATCTAGATCTGGATTTACAGCCTGATTTTGAATGATCAACTACAAAATGTGAATGTTGAGCCCTTTGAAGAGTTATCGGAACCACTTCAGTACCTATTGGCCGAGTCAGTGAGTGCCTCCGCCATAGGATTTTAAAAAATATGTTCATGCCAGAAAACTGTTATGAAATACCAGCTGAACAAACAAACACCTTTGCAGATGCTGATCATCCACCAGCAGACTGGGAATTGGCCCCAAGTCCAACTCATGATGTACTATTCTCTATGTAGAGATTATGCTTGGCATACATATTTTATCAGATTATGAAGATTATTCCACAGATAAGTGCTCTTAGTGCCAGCAGTGGCATGACTTTGTGTAAGGGACATTTTGAATTACTGAGTAGTCTTTTTTTCCATTTCATTTGAATAAAAACTTTGCAAGCACCTGGTGGTGAGCCAATTTGTGACCTAATTTTCAAAATCATACCACCATACAAACTTGTGCAACAAAATTCAATCAGATATTACATGCAAATAAAGAGACATTTATACTGACAAAAACTTGGTTGCTGTAACAGGCACACAATTCAAGTAATATATATGTTGTTATATTTTATGGGAATTTTTTTTGTATGTGTGTAATACTAATACTAATAGCGCTGGAATATTTATGCATGAGTTTGATGTTGTTGGTGTTTTTCTTTTGGCTGTTCCAAATGTTTGTCTTTTTTAGGTGTTGCAGTTACCCAAATTTAAGTTCTTTGAAAGTGAATAGATTATTAAAAACTATACATCTAAGTAAATGAGTTAAAGGTTTCTGCTGGCTGGGTGAACTGTGAAGCTAAGAGGTCTTTGAAATGCACTTAGTTCCCAGCCCAGAGCTAACTTCCACTTGTCATGCTGAACAACTTCACCGAAAAGATTTCGTCTTTAAAAGGCCTGATGTGGACTAAAGCTTCTGCTTCTCAACAAAGGGTTTGAAAGGCATTACAAATGATTCTGGGAGTATCATTATAAAATAGCACAAAGCAGTCACAGGATTTTTACATTGCTGGTTGTAAGCTTTTTGGCCAATAAATCTGAAAGAAAAAAAAAATTAACACAGCTGAGTCTAGATAAGTTCAGAGCTTAAAGTTGAACGGAAATTCTGGCTAAAAAGTCTACCCTTTTTTGCTGTCCCATATTGTTCTTTGCTATATTAGTTATTATTTATATTATGATTAAATTCAATACTTTTGTTTGGCCCCAAGCTGTTGACTACGCAAGACTCGAGAAATCGGAGCTCTGCTTAATAATGCAAGTTTTGCATAAATATTTAATGAAAGATTAAATTTGAACCCTGGACCTTAGAATGTGGTCCAAGATCCTTATCATAGCCTTTAAAACCATAACAATACACCTACTTACTATTTAAACAACTTTAAAAGCAACATCACCTGGTTGGAGATCAAGTCAATGAGGTTTCATCAAAACTGGTTCAGTCAGCGTTGGACTGAGCAGGTTTTGTTGAAATGCCTTTTATAAAAATAGCCAAAAAACAAACAACAAAAATAGAATACACGAATTTTTAATTTTTGTTGTTTTTAATATCTGGCCCTGTGGAAAATTGCATTTTTGCAAAGGGAAAGTTGCAACATTTACAGCCCTAAAATTGCAAACCTTTTGAGATCAAGCCATACAAAGCCTTTCAGTAATGACAACATGACAATTCTGTATTAAAAAAAAAAAAAGCAAAACAAAACATCATGCATGCAGGTAACATATTTATTACCAAAAAATAAAATATACGAGTGCTTCTTGTCCGCAGAGACAAAGGTGTCATCTACTAACTGCTGATGCCTTTCGGTGGCTGCCTTGGTAAAGATGTCTTTTTTTTTACAAACTATTTTTCGTCTACAGGTCTAGCTAGGTATATTTCAGGAACTTTGGGTTGGAGGTGTGGTTTCTTACTTTCAAGTTAAATTTTTTACGAGATGGCAATAAAGAGGAGGCCTAGCCTAATGAGAAGGTTTTTTTTGTCAGCGGAGTTTACGTTAGGCTTTACTAGGTCTGGGGCAGGCTGCCAGATGTTCAAAACATTAGGGAGCCAGATTGGTTTGTAAAGGAAGCCAGGAACGGAACACTTTCTAGACTTGCGAGTAAAAAAAAAAACTCATTCTTTTTATCTTAAAAGACAAAACTACCAAAAATTGGGAGAAATTACAGAAAATTTGCAAAATTTGCCAGTTTCTTGCAATCTGCTCAGAAGTAAATATTTTAACAACTCTTTTTAATCAAGTCTTGATTGTGGTTTCAGCAGTTTTTTAATGAGTAAGAGCATGAATTAAAGGCTTATTGCCAGTGTTTGCAGCCTGCGATTTTATTTTTCCTTATTATGTTGAATTCAAACCAAGATAGCAGTTTCAATACTGTAAACAGAAATACAAAATGTAAAAAAAAGGGAAAGAGCTGTGCTGCATTAAACCTGGACTTCTATAAATGGACGTCAAATCAAATGCTCAAATAAAGTTGGTAATGAATTTATTTCTTGGTCGTTTTATAGATAAATTAATAGCATATTATGTGTCTTTGTAAAAATATATAATGTAAAGCTTTCCCCGACGAGTAAGCTTGGCATTTATAAAACGTTTTGCTTAT
The DNA here is from genome assembly GCA_019648995.1 of Plakobranchus ocellatus. Taxonomy (NCBI): domain Eukaryota; kingdom Metazoa; phylum Mollusca; class Gastropoda; family Plakobranchidae; genus Plakobranchus; species Plakobranchus ocellatus. The sequence goes on from BLXT01002730.1 coordinate 239,054, forward strand.
GTATGTTTCCTTTAATTTTTATTGATCAGGCATCATAAAACACTTACAGAAGAATAATGTTGATAGATTACACAACTTATGCAGACTATGGGTAGACAGTGCTTAAATCCAGAACAAATAAATTAAATAAAAGCATCACATGTTGAAGATAAAACTAATGTCATTCTGTGTAAAGATGTGTATGTGGATGAGGCATACAGATTTTGTATGCGCTTTTATGGTGAACAAAAAGAAGATGTGTTTCATCCTACAATAGCCAAAACTGAACAAAGGGCAGGAGGTTTGCGACATGAGAGAACAAAAATGTTTTTCACCATGGAGACAATTTTATGGACTACAGCAGAGCCCACAGGTCTTGTGCTGCAGCCAAGACCTCACAAGCGCAGATTAACAGATCTCTTTGATTTAAAGTGTACAGAGACAAAATCACTCTTTGTAGGACTTATTTTGTTATTTAGACTCTACAATCTCACCTCCAACAACCTGTCACTTTATTAGCCATGCTATGAAACAAACAGATTCTACCAAACTTTTCATAAAGACATTTAAAAAGCGCATGCAAACACAAGACAAACGACAATCCGAGTCCAGTTAATCACCACACATTCCTGTTGACACACTATTAAGGGCATCTTTCTAGAAGAGTGTCTGAATCAAAACCACCTACTGACCTTCTCTTGTTACATCTGAGGCTGGATCTTACATCATTTTCATCCCAATTCTTAAGTCTTTCATTTTATACCTATATGTACTCTAAGACAATCCTAAGATGCATTCAAAAGTTATAAAAATTATAAACAAGCACATTTTTTTCCTATTGAATTAACTTAATAGCCTGTTTTCAAGCGCTTGTAAGTAAATGATAACAAAACACATAACATTATAAGTTGCATCAGGAAAAACAGCCAATATTCTACTGCATCCTTCAAAATTGAAAAAAAATAATCGCCCGATACTGAATTCCTATTTTAACTACATTATATTTCAAATTTGTGATATATAAAATTCCAAGCAGACACTACCATGCCAATCCAGGCAGCACAGGTAAAATTTTAAAACCAGTGCCCTGTCGCTCACCGTAACCTATGCCCAGTGAGGGAGGAAGCGCCCATGCTAATGAGATTTTGCTCCATGAACTAAATGTTGGGCAGTTGTTGCTGTGTGTGTTTGAAGCCTGTCACAGGCAACTAAGTTAGAGCTTTCAGCTTACTGGGTTTTAAGGCTATTACTTAATAACCATAAAAGATTCACTAAAGCACTTAAACATTCACTAAACAGATTGCTTCAGAGCAGAAAACTTGGCACTTCTATACTGCCTAGCTTCAGCTTGCGAAATTAGATTGCCGCACCAGTTTAGTCTTCAGTGCTTGTTTGAGTTGCATGATTTTGTTATTGACATCTGAAAGACTTTCCACCTGGGGATGACAGCAGTAAAAGCATAATTAAAGATTGTGATGATATTCCTAAAGGAATGATGAATCTGAGACATAATTATCATATGCAATTGTAAATTACTGACACAGTTTTAAAAAATAAAAGCCAACTGCATTGTTTATTCCTTTGTTATTTCTTTTCAAAGGCAAAAGTGCCAAACCATCAAAATAAAAATCAGTATTTCTATGACCCATTTATAAACTAATCTGGTATCCAAAAGCCCAACCAGATGCATGATAGTTTCTGACTACGAACATGTTCAATCGTACAAGGAAGAAGCTGATTCTTAACCTGGCCTATTAATTACTTATTGCTTTTATTAAAAAACAACAAAAAAAAACAGGCATTTGGATGTCATTTTCCATCAATTTCCATAAATTGACTTCATCATATTTATCAAGCAGTGTTATACAAGTCTGCCATAGCATATTAAAGAGCAGTATCGTCAAAAATTATTTAATTTTTTTAGGTAATTTATTAAAAATACAGTTCATATATATATAAATCTATAGAAATTTACAGAATTGAAAAAAACCAATTAGTTTTTTAGCTGTGCGCGATTGAATTTTTCAATAAAGCAGTATTGTCAAAAGTTACTTTCCAGCTGCTAATGGAAAGGCAATATAGTGTCATAGCTATCGTCTGGGTGGAACAAAATGAAATGCAGAATCCTCTTGGTGGAACCAAATGAAACGCAGTATTGTGCTCATAAGCAAAATCCGTAAATGTCAAGCAACCTTTTTCGGCCATGTTATGCGAAGAGAAAAATTGGAGAATCTTGTAACAACAGGAATGTTGGAAGGAAAACGCAGTAGGGGAAAACAACGAGAAAAGCTCATTGAAGGCCTGGCAGACTGGCTGAAGGCAGGGAAATCGTTGGAAGCAATAGAAGCGACAAAGGACAGGAAAAAGTGGAGGACCATGATCGCCAACGCTGTAAAGCAAGGCACCTGATGATGATGAGGCTAGAGATCCCCATTCCATTATGCAAGCAGTGTTCCAGCTGACCAATGCTCGCAACTAATGGTCAGTAGTGTGTGATCAAGTGGGCGGACCTTTGTTTTGCCAGTCTTGGTATAAAAAAATGGTCACACATCACTGCGATTATTTCTTTATATGGCGCCATCATTCATTGGACTATTTTTCAGGTAGCCATACTTAAATATATTTAATTGTCAGAGGCCCAATTTCTTATTCACAAACTTCTAGTATAACTCTCATAAGATTGCATTTTTGTCAGATATTTAAAACGGCAGGAAAAGTATTTTTGTAGTTTATAAAAAGTGGTCCAGCAAAGTTTTAGTAAAGGAACTGGCAACAGTTTAGGATGAAATTTGAAATTGAAGAAGTGCACAGATGAATATTTATTTTCATACCTAGAAAGTTGATATCAATTTTAACGATGTATCTCAGTATGCAATAAAGTTATGTAACTCTGAAATTAGTAAGAAAAAATGTTTCTTTACATGGCGCAAACATTCGTCGGGCTATTTTAAGGTAGTCATACGTAAATAAATATAATTGTCTGAGGCGCAATTTCTTATTCACAAATTTTTAATCTGGCATCATGGTTTGATGCATCTACATTGGCAAATTTGCCGCCGCATTTTTCAACTTTCCCCACGACTTTCTATACAATTTTTATAGCCACCAAAATCAGATTTTAAAAGGTTTTTTAAAACAATTTCTTCATTTCACGACATACTGGCTTGGCCAAGCTGGCATATTTTGCTCTAAAGATTGAAATGGTGTCCAAACGCTCTGTCAGCCACGCTAAAGCCTAGATTTTCATTGAAAAATCCTATATTTCAATTTGTGGATGTGTTTTTGAACTTTTTAAAATTCAATTCCCCTAACATTATTTATAGTTGCTGCGAGCAAGAAAAGTAGACCCCTCTCTATCCTGGGTATCTTTAATGTCATGTTGTAAGATGACCAATTGTTGGTTGGGTTTAAAGCTCAAGAAATAAAGCTTTTTTTTCCCGTACACCTTACATTTGGTTCATTATGGCTTAAGGTATATATTCCTTTTTCTTTTCTATGTTTAGTTAAAATTAAAGATTTTGTTTAAAAAAATTATAGGGTATATTCCCTTTTCTTTTCTGTTTTTTGTGAAAATCGTAGATTTTGTTTTAAAAAAATATAGAAGTTGTAAGAAAGTCCATCTATTTTCCTAAGACATCTCAGAATACGAAATTACTTAGTCTAATGGCACAGACAATTTGACATCTCTATACGCTTTTTTGTTTCGGTAGGCTAAGCTGAGGGCCAGTCAGAGTGGACTGCTAAGATCTAAATAGTTGTTTGAGGATTGGTTTTTTGAACTTGCAGAATGAACATAGATAGATCTGAAACACTGTAATGTTTGTATAATTTAATTTTATACAAGAAAGTAGATATTAATGTGAATAGTTTGTCTTAATAGATGGATTTGTATTATGGTAGAAATCTTGGGTGAGCTAGAGATCTAAACATCCGATACAGAATCGGTGATTATTTTAGCAGTCTACCAACTTTTGTGTGCTCTAAGGAGAAAAAGAATAGTTCAAATTTTGAAAAGTTGATCTTAGCAATTTTTTTTATTTGTGAATGTTTTGAGGCTTTAATTTTGCTTTAAATTGGTCACATGACCTTGCTAAATGCCTAAGGTTCTATCTAGCAATTTGACCTAGTCTCTTGAGGCGATTGGTGGTCAAGATTTTTTTGGCTCTATGCAAATATCAGAATAATGGGATGAAAGCTATGAAAAGAAATGGTTACTTAGAAGCTATAAGCAAAACATTTTTTCAGTGTTTTTAAAATGTATTGACACTAGTTAATCGTGCAGGTATTTACTACATTGTTATAGCAATAAAGATTGGTTTCTAAAATTCTAGCATGAGAGAATTTATTATGATCGAAACTGATCGCCTTTCAACTCTCAGAAGGCCTTATTGCTTGCATGAGAAAAAAATAAAAAAATCTTAGTCTAACCTTTTTTAATGGTATTGTGTAGATCAAGTTTCAATCCACTGTCAAATTAATATAAATAAATAAATCTGTCTTTTGTTTACTGAGGTACACAAAATTGTTTTCATACATGAAGCCTTGAAAGAAATTGGCTTCTCCTTTTTTCTCTTTAGGGAGAGAGAGCAGAAGATTTTGCGAAAGTGTTATAATAACAACAATGATATATAGTTTTTATAATGACAGTTCCAAATTAAAAACCTGCACAATGAGGGCTAAATAATTATTAGCTGCACATGCAAATAGTGATGATAAATAAGAGTAACAGTAAATAGTCTAATCTCAAACAATTACACATTTTGTAAAAAAATATTTTAGAGTTGGAAGCTCCCTTTAAAACTTATTAATCTAGAAGGAAAGAAATAAACTAAGCAATAATAAGATCTATAACTTTTTCCCGTCACATGCATCGTGACCTAGTTTTTCCCTCTACATGCATTAGGCCAATGGAGATTATTTCCTATGAACACACTATTTTGGGGTATTTTTATAAGTTTGCGTAAAATCACTGGATTTTTTTTTTCAAATGTTAATTTTTATACAGGAAAAAGGTAATGCAATGTATTGTGGCGTAAAATATATTTTGAAGCTTTGGTGATGTAAAAGTATATTGTGATGCGAAACTACACAGTAACAAAGCCTGAGCGGGATGATACGAACGGGAGTGAAGTGGCATGCTCAGGCTGTGGTGAGCGAGACAGCTGGAACCACTGTAAACATCCACACTCAGTCCCCCAGCGGGGTGATGCGAAAAGGTTAAAAAAAAGTTTTTAATCTGTGTAGATCTATTTACTTCTGGTTATCTTAAATTTATAATAATTTTAAATTTCTTTGGAGAAGTTCACACATTGCATTTAGCTTTTCCTTGTCTTTTTTTTTTTTAAAACAAAATTTTCGTTGCATTTTTGTAGGCCTTTTTGGGGGAAATATTTGGCATTTTTCAGGTTTTAATTAGCATTTTTTTGCAATTCCAGTCTAATATAACCCTCATGAGATTGCATTTTAGCCAGGTATTGAGAATGGTAAGAACGTATTTTTAAGTCTATGAAAAATGGTCCAGGAATGTTATAGTAAAGACTTGCCTTGTATAAATGTTTCTCTTTCTCAATTACACTGAAACTTGGTTTTGCAGCATTGCTCTGTTCATTTGGTGGTATCTGGGCAATTTTTTTTCAGGATGGGAGAAAGGAGAAAAAAAAAGTAAACAAAGTTTTAATATGTGCATATATGTTTATAACACATTGAAAAATTATGCACCAATATTTGATTTTTTTGCAAAATAACGAACAAGTTAAAAAAAGGGTGGGTGTGGCAAAAAGAAGGACATTATTCTGGAATAGATCCAAAAACATGGATCTGTTTTTTACTTATTGAGAGTAAAGATCATAGGAATTGCTTTGATGTAGAACTGTACCATAGATGCTTAAAGAAATATATATCTTTCTATTCCAGCTTTAAAATCTTATTTGAACAAAAAAAAAAAAAACAACTCTAAACCAGTGGAACCCATTTTAACTTGAATAACGACAATTATTGCTATAACGAGAGAATTCAAAAGTCCTTTTTTTTCCTTCATTTAAGCTATACAATTTATCTTTTAAATAATGAGCATCGAAACTACTTCTCTTGTTAATCATGGCAATGAAATCTAAAAGTTTAAAAAGTTAAAAGGAAACAAAAAGTACCTAAAATTCCTTTATCCATAATCTTAAGCGCAAAATTTATGTTGCCTTAAATAGGCCTAAATCTACGTGCATTGTCTAAGACAGTATTTCTATCACACCAAGTATCATGCCGTGCCCCTTTACATTACACCACAACCAGTTCATACAAATAAGTCTACACCACTCCTACAGTTCAAGCCTAGCCTATGATCATTCAGTAGAGAGCTGTTTGCACAAGAATTCTGTTAGGCATCAGAAGCACACAGCATACATTTTGCAGAACCACCCAGTCCCCCGACCTTGTGATAAGAGTGGCCATTTAAGAGTGAGGGTGGAGGTGGGATTGGGGGAAAGGTACTGAATCACTTGGAATAAGGATGAGCCATCAGTTGTGGACGGGATGAAGAAAGTGAAAAGGATAGGGAAACAAAGCCTATATCTATGGGCTATAAAGAGAGAAAGGGAGAGACAGAGAGTGGTAGGGCAGCATTGTCCTACTAGTCCTTCTCCTAGTTTTTAGATGAATGAACAAAGCGCAGCACTTGACCAATGATGACTGACTGAGTGTATCTAAAACCTTTCTCCCCTTTCCCCATGCCTTTACTCTACATTAGACATTATCTACCTTAAAATCATAAAAGAATTAATGGGGAAAGTTATTCAAATGAGTCGAGTTGTGCTTTTGCATGATTGTCTTTAAATGATAACCATTGTCTAAATGGAAGAAAACTACTCACCTCTTCTGAGTGGGAAATTTTTTATAGACATGCAAAAGGCTCTTTGTACATAAAGCATTGAGAATAATTTCTTTACTTTCATATTTTGAGTTAATCTCAGTGATGTGGGCCCACAACTCGACTCATTTTGTCAGACATATACTGAATGGAGTCAGATGTTGCTCATTACAAGGGGTAATCATGACAATGATTGATGTTGCTAGCATGCACTTTGCATTCAAAAGAAAAAAAAATCTTTAATCCCTTTTGCAGGAATAATGGCAAACCTTGTTACAACAATAAATTATGATAAGAACAAAAGTTGCTGTTATTACAGAGTTTCATTGCATATTCTTTATGAAAAAAGATCACTGATTTTGTCAATACAAATATTATATTGCTAAAATTTTATATAAATCTGGACCTAGACTTGTCATCAACGTGTAAGATCAAATGTTAACTCTATCTGCAAATGAAGAAATAAAAAAATTGCTTTTAAGAGGATGTATTACAGGTATTACATTAAAAAGCTATTCAAATTGCAAGGTATAAACTATCTGTTGTTAGTGTCATGAAAAAGACCTATTTTACCATGTTTTGACATCCTTACAGCCTATATCTTGACATTGACAAAAGATACACAGATATGTTTTTTTTTTCTTTCCTTCATTGAATAAAGATGGAAATTAAATGACTGGCTTGTAAATATAATATCCAGCACTTCACATTATGAACAGATTGTAGTGAAAGCTTCATTTCATAATTCCACACCTAGGGTTGATTTGAAATGTGGATAGGACATTGCTACTGCAAAAATTAATGAAAATTCTTACCCCAGTTAGAAAATACTCTGGTGAGAGACCCTCTAAAAAACTTATTCGTTTCTCCAATGATTTTAATCTCTCAAAAATGCTGCGACCATCTGAAAAAATATTGATACAACAGTTAGTATCCATGTAAAAATTCTAATGTATGTTTGTGACATTCAAAAAAATGACTTTGAAGATTGGGGGACCAATTACAATTCAAAAAGAGGGGATGGCTTCATTTTAATTGTTAAAACCTTCCTTAATGTGTTCAAGAGGAGGAGAAGGAAATGACCTCTGAACTCTTAATGACAGAAATATCCAGATAAGGACATGCTTTGTTTAACCATATCCGTACAAGGTGTTTTGTTGTCATATTCGTACATCAGGAGTAACTGAGTCCCCCACATTTTAAATAACAAAATATCAATATAGTCTTAGCTGTACATGTGGAGTAACTGCGTGTTTTTATACCTTATATAGTAAAAAAATCACTAAATACCTCTCCATATGTGGGGGTAACAAAATCACCTCATACTTTACATCTTAAAAAATACAGGAGGGTTTCAGGTCAGTTCAATATTGATTTTCTGTCAATCATTATGTAATCATATGTCTAATTGAATTTTTGAAGAATACTTAAAAGGTGAAAGAAAAATTCCCATTTTAAGTATTTTTAAAAAATTAAAAACAAACCTTGGGGTAACAAAATTACCCCACACTTACGGATAGGGTAACCTAACACTTTGGCAGTAGGACAGACTTTTCGCTCAACAAGCAAATCAGCGGCTGGCATAATTGCTTTGTTGCACAAGATTATTTTTAGTTCTTTCGGAACTTGAATAGTGACGGTAGCATTAAGCAACTTTGAACTGTTGCCTGGTCAAGGCTACTGAGGTGTTACTGTTAGATGTGTATAAAAAAACTCAGATTAGATAGAAAATTCCCAGCAATATGATTTTAGATTTTTAACAGAACTGACTGATTCGTTAATATTGATTGCCTATTCATTCTTAAGTTTTTCCATTGTGTATTATCAGACTTTAAAGTTTTTAGATCCAATCATCAGTTGCTTGTTAAGCCGACTAGGTCCATTTTCATTAATACTGTTGCAGCGCAGCAAATTAAGCAATAAAAAACAAACACTGCCTTCTAAAACATGTTTCTAAATCTGGTTGTTTAAGATATCTAAGGTTTCATAACAGTAGGCTCAGTTTTTTTTTTAAAAAGCTGTTTTCAAAAAGATGAGCTAAATGGCTGACATGCTAAGACAGTGCCCTATTGCAGGCCTAGATAGAGATCTGAAGTCCATGACTCAATATGCTTGCTTGTCCTTGCCATTGATTTAGAAGTAAAAGTACAGGCTCATTTGAAACAGAAAAAGAAAAAACAAAATTCAAGATGACATCAATGGCAAGTATATATGGTTTTTTTAGTCAAGGGAATCAAATTTCTCTTCTATTGCAATGTGATAATATACCATGGTGGAAAGAAGAAAGTGAGTCCCACGCTTAATCCAAGCGTCAAGGAACCAGGAGTAGGGTCCTGATTGCTCTTGGCATACAGCATTATGAGGTAGTTTGCCATTGCTTTCCTCACCGCCTTTACTTTTGCCGGGTCTTAAGAGACTAGCTACTCATTCAGTGCTGGGTGGACACAGAGGAGCAATGAAAAATTCACTTGGCCCGGACTGGGATTCGAACCTCGAACCTATGAGTTTCCATGGTACTTTGGGAATAACTGACTTTTTTGTTACTACTTTTTTATAAAGAAACATCTCCAAAATACACACTAAAGCCTCCAAAGAGCCATGTGTTTAACCGAGCACTAATGTATTTGCTAATTAAAGCTTAACATCTACAACAAAATAAAAGGCATGCAGATTGAAAATTAAAATTTATTTGATGGCCCTCAAGATAAATCTACTACTGTCTACATCACAGCAACTACCCAACATTTAGTCCACAAAGCAAAAATTCATTAGCATGAGCACTTGAAGGGGGTCAGGTTGGGGTCACAGCTGGGGAGGGGGACAGGTAATAAATTTACTTGTGGTGCCAGGAATAGCATTGTAATGTCTGCTTGGAATTTTATATTTTATTACAACTTTGAAATAGTTAAAATGGGAACTAAATATAGTGCAATCATTTTTTTCAGTTGTGAAGCATACAACAGAAAAATATCTGTTTTTCCTGATGCAAATTATGATGCCATGTGTTTTTCGTTTCTTAAAAGTGCTAGAAAACAAGCTACTAACTTCAACAGATAAAAAAAAAAACATGCCTGTTTAAAATATTTTTATCTTTTAAATGCAGCCTGCAATAATCATTGAAAAGGCTATGTATAATAAAAGACTAAAGAATTGAGCACACAATGCTGTAAGAGCCAGCTTCAAATGTAACATGAGAAGGTCAGGTGGTTCCTATTCAGATACTCTTCTTGAAAGATGTGCTCGTTAGCGTGATCATAGGAATGTGTAGTGATTAATTGGACTCAGATGTTTATTTGCCTTCTGTTTGCAGACGCCTTCAAATGTCTAAATGAAAATTTTGAAAGACGACATTTGTTTCGGTGGCATGGCTAAAAAAGTGACTAACTGTTGGAGGTGAGAGTGTAGAGTGCAAGTAACAAAATTAATTCTACAAGGCGTGATTTGAATCAACAGATTTTGTACACTTTGTACATAATATATCTATTAAAGAGATCAGATTAATATTTAGTGCTTATGAGATCTTGGCTGCAGCACAAGACTTTGAGCATTGTGGTGGTCTACAAAATCGATGATCCCATAGTAAAGGAAACTTTTTTTCTCTCACGTCACAAAAGTCACATCCTGGTTCCTATTTTAGCTATCACAGAATGCAATATTTCCCCTTTTAGTCCTTGTTCAACATTAAAGCCCATACTATATCTGTTAGCCCTCTCCAGTTACACAACATCTCTACATAGCTTTACATGTATTCGGACATGTGATGCTTTATCTTTTCATATTTGACCATGATTTATGCAGTCTAGCAATAGTCTGCGTAAAGTGTTTAAATATGGCTCTTGTATAGTTTATGATGTCTAGTGAAAAACAAAATTAAAAAAAAAACCACACATAAAGTACAAATATAGATCACTGCCAAGCTTATTGATCAGGGAAAGCTAGGTAAAACATATTTTAATTAAGAAATATAATATGCTAATAATTGATCCAATTCATTGGCAACTTTATTTTGAGCACCTGAGGTCAATTTATAGCAGTTTAAGCAACACTGTTCTTTCACTTTTTACATTAAAAATTCCGATTGTGGTATTGAGGCTATTATGAAAATTTGAGCTCAAAATAAGAAGGAAAAGATAACTGCAGGCTGCAAACACTGACAATTGAGCATTAATTTTAAATGCACCGACTCATCAAAACTTCTTTATTTTCTAACGGATTTCAATTGAATAAAGGCCAAATGAAGAACAAGGAGACAATAAAAATATTAACATCCACTCCACAGTTTAAATATTATGAATGAAGGAATAACACAAAATACTCCTTTTAGTCAAACCAATATCTCCTCTTGCCTCCCTCACTGTTGAGGTCATAACTCAACAGCTATCTGAGCTTCAGTTTTCAGATGGTTATCAAGAGGGAATTTTCATACCTTGCATCACATATCGAGTAAAAACTAAAAGTTCAGTTTTGTGGTGGCTTTTGTCGCCGTGTGTTCTTGACAATTTTGATAAGCAAATAATACAAAAATGTGAAGGGCTAGGAACATAATTGAGGTTAACTCTAGTCAGGTCACATTGACCCGCAGAGCCAATTTTTTTTTAACCATGCTTGGCTTGTAAAGCTATCTAGACCTAGAGCTCCTAAGTATTCTGTTTCTAAATAAGTTGTGAAAGGATCTTAAGATAGCCCAGTCATTGAATAAAATGAGTTAATGTAGTCAAAGAATATAATCACCTCCTAAAAGATTATTAAAACATGATCGAACAAATGTTAGTCTGAATTTATTTGCCTTTTCACTTAGTAATGGTTCTTGAATATAATTCCTCAAATTCTCTAGATTTTTGGCTTGTACCTATGGTGCTGTAACTGTCATTACATTTTTTTTTAAAAGGATAGTAACAAATACAATTCTGAAAGGCAAAATTGTTATACTTATATGAAGAGGAATGTTCATGAAGATAAATTCACAAAATAGTTGTGAAATTAGGTCATGATATAAGAACAAGGAGAAAATGTTTTAAAAAGGTTACTCTATAGCTTTTAATAATACAACACTTTGTACTGTCATAAAACTTCCAAATGTGGAAGAAACTGATTGAGTTCAATTTATGACAATTGCAACCATGCCAAAATATGATGGAAACAAAGCTTAAAATTTTATCTCACTAAAACAATCTTGGCTTAACCCTTACCATTTTCCATGTTGAGGTGGAATTCCATGTTAGCTAGCCTCTCTTCCACAGCTTCTGCTCGTTCCCTGTCAACAGGAAGACGCATACTTGAAAAGTCTTCAGCAGGCAATCGTGTTTGAGGGCCATAAGTATTTTCCACTTGCTTCAAAGTGATATGGCTTTTTCCATCCTCTCTGTGAAGATACACAGCTTCACACCTTGCACAGCCAACTCCCGGCTCTGAAAAATGTTAAAATATGAGTTTGGCACATAATATTCATGTTTTTATGGTTTTTTTTAAATCAGATAAGGTATGCACTGAAGCAGTGTTTAAGGATTTTTTTTATTTCTGTGTCAACAAAAACATTCAGAGAAATACATTATCATGAGAAGCAGTTTCTAACTCCCCTTTGCTGTGACCAATCTTATACAGCTTTTACCTGTTGTAAAGGGATTGATGAATTCTCTTATATTTTGTTCGTCAACTTCATTTCTTTTGTTGCTGATGAATGCCTCAATTCGTCTTTTTACCTGCAAGATTAAAAAAAAAGTTATGAAAAGCTGAAAACCAAAATCAAATTAAACTTGCCCTCTGACTTAAAATCACCAAGTGAAGTAAATTAAATTTAAAGTTCAAGACATTCAAATCAGTGAATTTTAATTGAAACTCTTAATTGAAATGAAAAGTTATTGAAAGTTATGATGTTGAAGCACTGACACAAAAATTACAGCTATCTATATGACATGTTTTGTTGCCAAAACTGAATGATACATCAAGAGTTACAAAAATACGCTAGATGGCAATAAAAGAAAAAGTTTATCACACTCTTTTATAGGGGAATATAAAGTCACCCTTATCTGAACATAGGGGTAACAAAATTACTCCACATTTTGCAAGGTAAAAGCGCTACATATTGCCAGAGAGGAATGAATTTTGAGGCCATATTCAGTAATGATTTATAATTATTCATCATGTCATAAAATTCCTAATCTGTTACACTATGCCAATAATAATTTTTATACAAAAACAGATTTATAGTACTGGGTCACACCACTGCGCACCTTTAAAATGTTTTAATGCCTATAAAATTTGGGGGACAATTAATATCTTTGCAGGTGCTTTTTTTTTTCATAACCCTTGCCGTACTTCACTATTACTTAATACTTTAATTTACACAGTCAGCCGTTTTTGACCCATACTTTTGCATTATAAAAATTGTTTTCCAGCAATGAAGCATATGTCCTCTATAAGCTTATCGATATTGCCATTCACTGCTGCTTTGCTTGTGATGCAAGAGCTGAAAAGAGTGAAAATGGATCGTCTCCGATACGCATATCATGGGGAAAAAATGCTTTTTATTGGTTTATACAATATATCTTCACATAAGTTTTTACACAAATTACATAAGCTTCAGTAGATCTTAATTTTCAGCATGCGTGACTGATGTTTAGATCTAGGTGTAGCTTAAAACGGAAACAGCATTCAGTGGGATGATACAACTATACTGTTTGTGTGGAGTTATGCACACGGCACAAAAATGTAGATTTCGAGTCCTAGTCTTCTGCTTGTATCTTTTGAATTATTGACTGTAGAAAGAAAAACATATGTTGTAAGGATGAATATGTTGTGAGTGTACAAGGTTATGATGACCATCATTATCGAAATGATGGTGATGACGATAATATTGCTGATAATGATGGTAGTGATTATGGTAATAAATTGGTGTGATGTTGATGATGATGTAATGGAGATGGTGATGATAGTGGGGATGATGAAGATGATATGTATTATATAATGATGATGATGATGATGGAGATGATAATCAGTTGGTGGAAACGATGCCAATGAAGATGATAATAAAGATGAAGATGAAGGAAACAATGATGAAAATAATGCTGCTTTTTATTGACTACGTGCAACATCTTTTAACACAAGTCTTGAAAGAAATTGCATTGAGTTCATTAGACCTCAAATTTTTCTTATACTTGTTACATATGTTTAGATCTAAGTCTAGTGATTTAGCAAACGAAGGCAGCTTTCAGTAGGCTTGCATAACTGCACTACTAGGAAGGATACATGCAAACTAAGCCACACAAAAATATAGATTTAGTGTCATCTTTGCATATCAATCTTTTGAATTAAAATATTTATGGATGTTTTCAAGATTTGAAAACAAAAATGCCTTTAATTCGTTGAATGCTTCGCCCGAGACCATCTCGGGCCTTAAAAAGCTGCTACAATGCCTATAGGCCCGAGATCATCTTGGGCCTCTTTCGTCACCGTTTTCAAATATTAAAAGGGAATTAAGCATGACAATTATGTTCTCATTTTGTGTATTACATCCCTTAGACCATTTGGACACAATTTGTTTCGTGTTGTTGAAAAAAATATATTTTCCTCGGAATTTTTAGTTTCTCTCTCTGTACTTGGTAAACAAGGATCCGGATATATCTAGGCCGAGTTGAAGTGGTGATGCTTTCAGGCCCATTTTTAGTGATCTAGATGTTCGAGATCTAATAAACAATGATTCTGACAGCAGGGAAGGTGATTTTGATAGTGGTGAAAGTGATGATGAAAATCACGGTCATACCTTGAATGATTTGATGAGAGAGAGCATCGAAGAACCGATAGAAAATCTAGTTCTAGATCTAGAGGCTAGTCCTAGTAGCAGTGATAGGCCTAATGATCAAGTTTATAAGGGCGAAAATAATGTGTACAGATCTAGATCTAGATATGGCTCTAGCTCTTCATTTAGATCTAGAAATGGTCAAGCTGAAGTTGTAGATTGACGTATAGTGAGAGAATGATTTAGGGGTAGATCTAGAGGACGAAAGCCTAGAACTAGGAGGGACAGGCTACAACCAGCACTGTGCATGCCATCATGTTTCAGGGATTACCACATCAAACTTGTTTATTGGATGTAACCAACCTATAGATGAGTTGGGTGGTTTACTTATTATTATAACTAGCTGATATTTGGGTAGCAAAATTTTTTTTTTTTTTAATTTATGTAGTATCTTTTACACTTCAATGTTGATTTCGTCCTAAAATGTTATAAATTTTGCCATGAAAAATTATGTATAAAAAAAAATTTTTCTTCTTTACTTTTATAATGTTCTATTGAAATCATATTACATTCAATTTCCAACAAAAATGCAAAGTTTCATACTTCTAATGGTCCAAATAAGCAAACTAGAGCCATTTCTTTGACATAAGACTGTATTCACATGACCGACCCTGGCATTATAGGGGATATTTACCTCGGCATTGAAGGGGTTAAGTCTTCTATCCCTGGTACAATACTTGATTGCTGTGAGCTGTTTGTAGGCCTAGGAATATTTATGCTGTGATGTGAGTGCACAGAGTGACTGTGATTATTAACATCACAATAGTGGTGATGAAAGTAACAATTAATATTGATGAAAGTGATGATGATGATGATGGTTGTGGTAGTGGTGATGATGATTGTCACGGTAGAGGGATAAATAGGAGGGATGACGTGGAGTTAGACATGTGGACGTAATAATGAGAGCAATATGCTCAGTGAAGACAGATGACTGCTGCAATCTCTTTTTGGGGCCAAGCCCCATTTATTTTCCCCATACAATGATATAGGCGTAGATTTAATATAATATAACACAACTCAGTCCGCTCCCTTTTAGATACTATTTAATTTCCAATCCGTTAAAGGACTGTACTTGGAGACTAATTTTACTTCAGTCCACTTCGGGACTCCTTTTAAAAGTAGTTTGTTTTTCAGCCCATTGCAGGACTGCCCCTTAAGCGTAGTTTAACTTCCAGTCCGTTCCAGGACTACCTTTCAAAGGTAGTTTAAATTTATGCCTGTTCCAGGACTGCCCCCGATTACCAGCTGTCTATGCTCCAAAAATCTGGAGACCTTTCTGCAAAGGTGTTTGGACTGCAACTGAAGCTAAAACACTACCTAAGCGTCTAGCAATCACCAACTGAGTGCTACTCATCAGTGAGCTTTGAGCCTCACTGTCCCTTTGCGCGTGTTTTTCCCTGCACTATCCTAACCTATCTACCAAAATTGAAATAAAAGTTATGAATAAACAGCTCAGGGAATCTTCACGGCATAAGTCTTATGTTTCGTTTTTGCTCTTTCATTTTAAACCTTTCATCTAAGTATGAAATGCTTGAACTCCAAATTGG
>BLXT01002730.1:336829-350747 GCA_019648995.1 Plakobranchus ocellatus
TTTCTAACCCAGACCTTGTAATAGATTAAAAAAAAAAAAAAAACTTGGCTAAAAAGAAAAAAAAGATATGCAAGTTATTGAGACCTAAGATCTAGATCTTGATCTAAAAATCTAGGTTAAGATCTAAAACCTTATAGATATTTCAGTCTATTTGAACAAAAGTGGGTTTGTCAGTGGAGTATATGGTGGAAACTCAGCTTTATATCTAGGCCTAGAAGTGTTTTCATGTGGTTTGTATTACCCTAATTAATCTGTCCAGAGCAGTTTCAAACAAGTTTTGCTTCAAAAATGATTTTAAATCCCAAAATATTGAATTGGATTAAATAGAGACACAAAAGGTGAGTTTGTGTTTACACAATGTTCTTGAGCATGGTGATTTTTTTGCTGACAAGGCAAAGGATTTGGAACAAGTCCATTGGAGCTTGCAAAATTTGTGTGTGTAGGGCCTACACTTTTTGCTCATCTTTTTAAAATCAAAATATTCTTCAAATTGATCCAAATTTTCATATTTTAATAGTTTTAGATGATAAGCTGATTTTCAAACTATTTATCAAAAGAGATCACTATCTTTAATCTTTGCAGTGTGCTTTTTCTGATTACTGTGCTTACATGGTCCTTTCTAATGCTTCCCTGACTGATCTCAACAAACGCCTGGAAAACCCTGTTCCTATCACAAATTTCAGGGCCAACATTGTGGTGGATGATTGTCAAGCCTATGCAGAGGTAAAGCACTAAATCTTAATGCTGCTTATGTTGTTACAGAGAAAGGGAGAGAGAGAGAGAGAAACAGTTTTTTTTTTTATTTTAAAGATCGGATTTATCATTATGCTGATAAAGTTCCATGTAAAGTTGCATTTTATGGATGTTTGTTGAATTGCTATGATAATCTAAAGAACCATACCAGTTTCAGCAATTTCCTTATCTCTGTAGAGTTGTTTTGGAGCTTTCATTTTTGTCCTCACAATATTCACATTATTTATTTATTTATTTTTTTTTACTACCAGTCATTTGTTTTTCTTAAGGTGCTCTGTCTGAAACAGATATTTGCGATCATGTTCTTTCATCCAAACCTGTCCTTAGTGAAATATATAAAAGTTGTTGTTGCTCCCATAACATATTGATTAATATTTATAACTTGGTTTTCTTCAATTTAATATAGTTTTCTACATTTAAGTTACATTTTATGCAGGCTTAACAATGTGGGAAGCAAATGACGTGTGTCACAAACGACCTTGCTATATTCGATATATTGATTTAACTGATCATCTTCTGTGACAAGTAGTTATATTAAATATTAAAGAACAGAAATCATTCAAAGCCTTCCTGAAAATCAACAAAAATTTTATGGATTTAAGTGAAGAGCAATATCTGAACAGCATAGTAACTTTACAAGATTTTGTGGATCTATCTCTCAGCAATTTCTTGAACAATCTCTGAATTATACTTACATGTCTTCTACTTGCAGCGTCCCGAAAATACTAGTGCTGTAATACACACTCTAATTTATGCCAGTAAAGACTAGAAGTTACCGTCTTATGTAAACTTTTATTTATCGCTCCCTAATATGTATACATTTGGAAAACTTCTAGTGGCATCCCAAGCTTATCTGGTCTCTAGGTCACAATCTAACAACATCCTGTAAGCAATGTTTTGGCACTTTTGGAAATCAGATGCCCCTAGATCTGAATAAGTAAACAAAGCTAAAAATAATAATAGCACTAGTAAACTAAATTAATATTTTGACTGAATATTGCAATTAGTAAACAAGGCTAGACCCAGAAGATCAGCTGTTCTGAGTATAGATCTATGCCCAATTAGTCACAATGTAGCAAAACAAAATATGGAGATACTTTGAATCATTAGGTTTAATGTCCCATTTTAGAACCACCTTTTGAATAGGCTCCAGTGAGATTATGTATCAGTCATCAGGTTAAATTGTATCTTATTTGTAAATGAATATTTTGTTTTAATTGTGATATAAACTGAAACTAATGAATTTGGGCAGTGCCTTATCTTAACCAAAAAAAACCCAAAAAAAATTTATTGAAATGACAATTATACATTTGAGGCTGTTTTCTGGAAGAGTAAATTTACTTGATCATTGTTTTATTCAATATTTATTGAAATGACAATTATACATTTGAGGCTGTTCTCTGGAAGAGTAAATTTACTTGATTATTGTTTGAGGAAAAAGATGCATATCCTTTTTCTCCCACCAAAAAAAAAAAAAAGCAAAATAAGAACAACAACAATTTTTTCTATACCACAGGAAAGATGTAAGGCTTATTATGAATGATTGTGAATTGTTATAAAAAACACTGTTTCACTCCTTAAGGCTAACAAAATATTCAATTTAATGATTTTCAAAACTTTTTTTTCATTGTCAAGAATGATAAAGGGATTATGTGGTTGAGAAACAATGTCAGATGTAACAATGAACAGTGTATAAGGAAGTGAGAAAAAAGAGCTTCTTATTCGTTGTTTTCAAGCTGGTTAGACTACATTTTTAATGAATCATATCATAACTTGTTCATCAAATATATATTTAGTCTACGGCTCTTTATCGGACATTCTTTTCTTTGATAATTCACCCTGCATTCTCTTCAGAAGTTTTATCTTGATTAATTCTTAGAGAGGCGATCACTTTTTTATCAGTCCATTCCCTACAGCAGTGATTTGTTTTATTTTATTTTATAGTCTTCAAAATGAAACTGATGATTGGTTGTAAAAATTATCATTATGAAGACACATATTTGTAATTTTATTTTCTTCATAATAGATATAGGCTTTATTAATAATAAAAAAAAACTATTGTATTGGCTTAAGTAATCATTATTACTCTAATTTAGACATGGCATTGAGTAAGCGAATCATTTGCACTCATATATTATTTTTTGAAAATAATCTAGGACTCCTGGAGCTCTCTGCAGATTGGTGACGCTCAGTTGCGAGCATTAGATGCATGCACAAGATGTGTCCTTGTCACTGTGGATCAGGAAAAGGGGATCAAGAATAAAAAAGAAGAACCACTCAGCACATTGAAGAAGTAATCATTGCTGTTCATAACTTCCAAATCATAAAATAAAAAACTTTGTTTACTCTGGATGCAATAAAATGTAGTAGCATCACATTCTAGTGCCTTGCTTGAAAACAGTAGCAAATTTGCAATTTTTTTTTGTAGCTGTAGTATGTACTTTGATTGAGACATTCTTTGAAATTGACTCCAGCACCTGACTTCTTTCTTTTCCTCTCTTTCAGTATATCCTTATTTTCTCTCAAATGAACCTATGCGTTATGATTCTTAGAAGCATTTGCTTCCGGAGGACTGGATTGTTTTTTTCCTTGCTGTGGGCCTAATTTTCTGAAGAATTACAACTACGCCATTTTTAATTTCTTTTGATATTACCTGTGCTTTTGCCCATACATTAAAATAGCATCACATTTTTTTTCTTGTGCCAATTTTTACATTCTTTGCTCATAGCACAGCTTTGAATTTTTTCATTGAAAATTTGGTCTTACCTTATTGAGTGTCACAGAAATATTTCAAGAATTAAAAATTTTTTCTTTTATTTTTAAAATCCTTGTTTTACTTGAACCAAAGGAAATTTAAATCCTCCCTTTATGCGTTCTCTTACAATTTTCTCTTTTTTAAATTTAAATTCCTTCCTTCAGAACCATGTCATCCTTTCATCTACATACCTTGATTGTATGTCATTCTTCTGAATTTTTTTCCCCTGAGATTTACTAAAGTTTCTCATAAATTCAATGGTCATGACCTTATGTAAGTGTACCTATCACTATGCTTTCTTTACTCCTAAGTAAGCAAGAATGTTTCCTCTAAAGGAGTCCCTTCTAACATGATGATGCTTTATCAACTGATATAAGCCACATGCCTTTTCTATACAGACTTAATTTATTTTATTGGCTGCCTTTAAATCAACTCCAAGACATGTGTCCAACCATTGTCAGCTACAAGATTCATAGGTTCTAATTAATGATAGTTAGATTGTGGCCAATGCATGATTTATTAAATCATGCTTTGATTTAATAAATCATGCTTTTACTAAAATGTTTGGAATATTTTTATGTCTCCTAAGGATCTTTTTCTTTGCCTTTCCTACCTAAAAAACTCACATGCAAGCAACATAGAAGCCTCAAATATAATGCGTCGCTATGCAACATAAGCCCTTTCCAGCCTGATGTGATGTAATGCCCCTCTGGCAGACATGTTATAAATTTAAGATAGAAATTTAATCTCAGTGCTGCATGATGTGATTTGAGCATAGCGTTGTGGGAAGTAGTGGAAGTGAAACGATTTGGGCCAGAAAACTATTTTTTAAAATTATGTTTTGTGTGCTTTTAACACATTAAAAGATTGTGGTTATCAAGTATAGATCTAGACCTGGAACTATATTGAGATCTTGACTAGTCTATGGCTGAATTTTTTTTATATTTCTCTACAGAACAAAACCATGATAATAGTGACACTGAAACCAAGAAGATAATAGACGAGGGAAAAAAAGTTCAAGCATTGATTTGAAGACTAGGAGATTTCACGAAAGTTCGAAAAAACCAAAAATGTATTTTTAAAAGGGCGGACAAGAAAACATTTCTAAAACCCTTTTAATTCTAATTCCAGTAAAATTCCACCAATTTTCCATGCAGAGAAACTAAATCTTCTCAAATAAGCCTACTGTAAAGTTTAAATGCTTATGAAAGTCTTGCGACGTTATCTAATTTCTGAAGATAAGCATGCCATGCTGCCCAGAACAGTTTGTACCACCCTAGATCTCTAGCTTATCCATCCTTCCTATGTGTTTTGCTAGAAGACTATAAATGAATTTAATCGAGAATATTTCTATAGGCTGATATTTTCATCAATCTCAGAGACAAACTTGAAAGTTAGTTTCAGAGTTAGGAGAATTGTCATTTAGATTAACCTACCTATAGTGTTTTGGCTGATTAACCTATTTATGTTTGACTCAACAACTGATTTGTTTGTAATGAAGACCCAAGTGGTACAACCAAGTTTTGTCTGCCATTTTGTATCTTTTCTCACAGCTTTTTTTCAAGATCAAATTAGTATATTATATCTTCAGCATAGAATTTAAAATAAACCTCCTTAAGTGGGGCTTAAGATTGGAAAGACTTGAATTCTTATACAGGGAAAGAAGTTGTTTATTGCTCTGTACTGTTTAAAAAAAAGAAAAAGAAATAGAGCAGTCTTAGAGAGAATTGATCAAATTTCGTTCTAGATGTCTTTGATTTATTTTCATAACTTTGATCTAAATTTGTCATCTTTGTAGTTCTGATAAACCATGATTGTGAGTGATACACCATAGAAAGATCCTTTTTGGAATTGATTGACTCTGTCTTTATAGGTGTGTGATCATTTGGGGTCATTTCAAATCATAAATTCTATCATAGCTGGTTTGGCTTTAATGCTTATTCAGTTAAATTAACAATAAGCAGGTGCCATAAAGTCTTAGAAATGTTTCAATCTGTATGAAAGTAGCAATAAATGCAGATTTTTTTTTAGACCTCACAGGCGGCAAACTCGCTCTGAAGTTTTCAAGTACATTTTTAGTTGCAGGTTCATTTTCACCACTATGCTGGGCACTGTGCAGAGTTCATAAAAGTTTGAGATCACACTCAAGTAGTGTAGTAGTTATTTAGAGGACTTACAAGCAAACCAAAATTGAACAAGATAGCCTGTGCACTTTAAATTTTCAAAAAGTATCATGAAGAAGTAAAATTCATTTTTAAATAATTTCTTTCTCAACTTGTTATTTACTAAATCCAAATATTAAAGGCTGGTTTGAAGACAAAGACCACTTCAGCGTATAACTGAATGTTGAAGACTTGTTTGAAATGTAACCAAAATTGTTGTTTGTTTTCATTTAGGTATCGCCTGAAAGATCCATATGGGCCGAAACCTTGCTTTGGAATTAACTTTACTTTGGACAAGCCAGGTAAAATCAGAGTGGGAGACCCAATCTATGCCAAACTGAGGTAAAAAGTATAGTACACATCGCAGCTTATAAAGGCAGTTCTGCTGAAAGAAAAGAAAAAGCTGTGCTTCCTGACCATTCCTTTCTTCTTTTTTTTTTAACAAGCTATCACGCAAAATTTCATCAGCTGAAGTCACATTACATGCCCATGCTTAAAAACTTCTTCATTTATCTGGATCATTCCCAGTTGCTATATTTTCATTGAAGCCTGCAATTTCTATCAAAAACTTTAATAATAAATAAATCAGTCTTGATTTTGCTTATGTTGAAGATGTGGGTAGTTTTCAACACCCCTTGCATTAAAGCTGTTGATTAAATTCGTTGCTGTAAATTTAATTCTGAAAAACTAATGATAACTGTGTGTAAAAATGTTGAGTTTGATTAGCAAAATTATAAATGTTTTTGTCATAATGAGCCTGGCCATTCCCAGCCCTGTAAGTTTTTGTTGATTCAATTTTCCCTGCTGTTTGCTACAAAACTGTAAAGACTACCTCAAAATATGAGAACTAAGATTTGTTTCAGTATTTGGACATTGTGACCATGAGAATAGAACATTTCTAACCCACATGAAATATTACATTTTAGAAAAGTCTTAGCACTGTTGCAGTAATGTTATAGAGGCCTCTCCCAAAACATGTTTGACCTGTCTATACCAATTGAACTGTTGGTCTGGAATCACTGAAGAAATACAGAGCAAAATAATATAAAATGGTTGAAGACAACGAACATTTTCTTTGCACATTAGGAATAGGTTTTCCTGAAAAAAAAACTTTCAAAAATTGTATTTTTATAATGTTGCCAGCCTTTATCATGTATTAGCTTTATTCCCGTGTTGGGTCAACACTTGACTCATTTTGTGTGGATGGGTCACTTGCATCATTTTCTCAACAGTGATATTTTACACCTCCCACTTATTCAGCCATACTACAGTTGCATTCACTAAATAACCTATCTACTTAAAAAAGAATTAACGATAAGAAATCTGTGGAAATTGAAAAATGCAATAAACAATTTTCCTGAAAAGTGTACCATACTAATACAAATATTAAGAAAGTCAAACAATGTTGTGTGTAGGGGAAAGTTTGGATCATAGTTTTGTTTCAGAACAATCACCTCAAAATGTGACATTTTATTTATGAATGTTTTAATTTTTAAGATGAATTTAAGCCTTTATGTGTTTTTGAAGCTTTTCTTTCCTTATGAAGGTTTTTATATTGCCATAGAAATGTATTTTAATAACTGTGATAAAGGGAAAAAAATGCAAAATTTAGATGCTTGTCCAGATAATATCTTTTAATATCAGTACTTTTTTGAAGTCATATTTCAATATTAACTACAATAATCATCTATATTTTATAAATAATTTTATGTTAAACTGTTTTACAATTAATGTTTGCCTCTACATGTAATATTCATATATATATTTTTGTAAGTACAAGATCATCAAAGTGGAAATACTTGGATATCATTTGAAAGGCCGTTTTGAGGCGCTATTTGGTGAAATTCTGTTGAAATTGAAAAGATCAAATTTAAGTATGCTGATGACAAGAAAAAATTCAATGTAGCCTTGATATAGCTAGCAAATATTATTGTTTCAGCCGAATGTAAGGGAATGGTTTGGCAGCAATCAGTTTTACATGAAAGTGCTACTGCTGTAAGTCTTCATACTCATACATGTAATGCTATATAAATACAAATGCGGATTCACTTTAACAAAGCAATGACCAGTTTAATGAGATTACTTTGACATTTATTGAGGGCACAGTTGGTGTGAGTTGAACTCGAATCAATATTTTTTTATTATGTTATGTCTTAATGTGATAAATGTTTAAAAAGGCAAATGAAAATAATTTTTTTAAAAGCAAGGGTAAAAAAAATGTTTTAAAAATTTTAATAGAATTGAATCATCAAAGGAAAAAAAATGATTTTTTTCCCCCATCTGTTTGAAAATCACATTTTAGTATTGCAGCAATATTAAATGTGGATAGTGATTATATATGTATATATTTTTTCTTTACATCATCCATCACCAGAAAAGATTTTATGTCAGAGGACACTCTTTTGTTGTTTGAATAAACAGAAATTCTTTAAAGTTTTTATTTGTTTGTACATGTACCAAAAAAGGAGTTCCGATTCAATGGCTGTGGTTTTAAATTATTGGATTTTTTTTGTTTTTTAAACACTAGTTGACAATAGCTGTAAAAATTAACAATTCAAAAGAATTTTTAATTTCTTAGCAAGAATTTACTTCTTATGTCCATTAAGTGATTTGTCTATATGGTGAGGTAATTTTATAAGTTGATAACAGAGGGGAAAAGGGAAGAAAAACTATATTATGTCAACAATATATATGAAATTTGCAAAATGAACAGATTTCATGCTTGATTTTACAGAGGGCATTAACATGTACCTCGTTTAGATGTGCTAAAAGTTAAATTTCAATATTTTTGTAATTTTTTACGTAAAATTAGATCCATGTATTCCTCAATAAACTTATTTATCAGAATAATTGTTTGTGGAACACTCTTTGTAACTTGTGTCTGTCTTGCCTGCATCCTTCCCTCATCATCCAACATCCACTTATGAGTGACAAACTATTTAAAAGAGTCAAAAATTTTTTGAACGTCTCTATCACACTATATATTCTGTCCAATCTATAGAATTTTTTTTTTTCCTAATTCACTGCTTTTAAGACAGCGTATAAAATTGAAATGTTTTTTGTGACTTTGCTTCTAAATAATTCTTCACCATTATCCATAAAAGTGAAGAGGAAAAAGCTATCTTAGCCTAAGATATAAGCAAAAGCAATCTGTGTCAAATATTTTTAAAACTATTTATTTGTAAATTTCATAACAGAAAGTCATCAAACAATATGGTGGAAATAAAATCCAAAATATCCAATAATCCAAGAAGGAATGATAAGAAGAAGGAACAAGCACAGTGTATAAGGAATGAAATTTTACTAGGACTAGCCATTCTTGTCTGCGTTTCCAGGCTCTTTAATTCAAATAGTAACAAATTAGGAAGAAAAAAAACTACTGAAGGAAGATTTTGGCCCTCATGTTTATTCTTTTAAATCAGTAAAAACCTTGTGATTGAGCATTGTTTTTATGTTTCATGATAGAAAAAATAGAAAAAATATCTCTTTTAAAAATGACATTAACTGACAAAACCATAAAAAAAAAAAAAAGGTGAGTATTGTAGATTTGGGTTTGCTAAAAAAACCTTTAAAAATATAGGTTCTCTTCTCCCAAATTTCATTGGCTGAAATCATATGTAAGGCAGGTCATGAATTGCTGGATTATTTTTTGACACAGTAAAAATATAGCAATTTACAAACTTGATCAATATATTCTTGTTTTGTGAAAGTAATGTGATGATCAAGGACAGAGCAAAAAAAAAAAAAAAAAAAAAAAGAAAAAACACTTCTACCCTTCGTAAGTCAAATTATTTTAATATATAATATTGCATCTAAAGGAAAAGGTTTTTTTTCTTAATATGCATATAAAATGATAAATCACTCTTAAGTATGATATATTATAATCAGTGACAACAAAATGCATGGACCCATCATAGGCTCATTCTAAAAATTCTCTCACAATACGCATCATATCCACAAAGATCATGACTGTTTTATGTTGTTCTATGAAGAGAGTATTGGATTGTAATATAATAATAAATTTATATACACACATGGCACTTTGCGGAAGCCTTGACACTTCATGAGTCCAAGAAGCGTGAACATTACATGTATTTACATTTCCTTTTTTTTATCAAAAGGGAGATTATGCCACAAAAAATATATTTCATTTTATTTTACTTTTTTTCTTTTTTTAAATCCGGTTACCTGATTGGCTAATTTTCTAATGGAGAAAAAATAATTCTACTCCCTTCTAGGCTCTTGCTTTGGATTATTCACTTTTTTTTTTTTTTTCAGAGAATATAAGGATTGAATTTGAATATAAAGCGATAAAGTATGGACTATTGTGTTACTTCACGTACATGCCTGATAAAGCAACCAAAAATTGTTTGAGTTAAAAGGAACAAATTAAAAGGTGTTCTGGAGCTTATTCAAATAAAATGCATAAATAAATACAAATATCACCTGCATAAATGGCAAGTGTATCATGGAAATAAAACAAGAGAGATTAAGAAAATTTCATTCAATACAAAACTATGGGTCCAGTCTTAGAAAAAACAATCGCCTCGACGACACCAATCAAGTTTCACAAGATTTTTTATGTAATAATCCTCAAAACAATTGGGACTGAGTGCAGAATAGTCTTTAAAACAAAGGACTGAGAGATTTTCGTTGTTTATTTTTCAAAAAGTAAATGATAAATAACAATTAAATGGAGACAAATGCATAACTTCTGATAAAACATATTTTACTCAGCATGAAGAGACTGGAATAGACCTGTATCACAATGACAAGAATTTTAAGAATCTCAGGGTTTAAAACTAAGAAGCAAAATCTTATGGCTCTTGTTTCCATCAAGCCTGGTGCTCAAAAGAAGACTGAGCAATACACCAGATGAGCATATAGATTATTAACTCCCCTAGAAATAATGCATTTTTTAAAATATACAAATGTGCACGTCTCAGAAACCTTAATAGTTCTGGACTTCATGACCATAGCATATAATTATGTACCAACTTGTATCTTTTTTTATTGTTCTCACCTTTTTTCCATCTGTATATTTTGATTAATGCCATGAGAAAAATTAATGCAAAGGCAGCTTTACATCTCTTAATGTTTTATAAACATTTAAAATAGATATACAGTGTTTCTTTTGCTTTAAAAAGGCTGAACAGCATGGCCTGGATCTATTCATATTTGTAGTACAAATATCAAAAGGAGAGAATTTATTGCAGATTCCAAAGTTGAAGAGAAAAATAACATTGTGTGAATAATTACAACATGTATTATTTTAAAATGTAAAAGAGTGAACAAAAATAGAAAACTTATCAAGCAAAGATATTAAAAATAAAAGAGAAGTAACAGTAATACACACAATTCATATTATTAATGTGCACGCATAAAGTTAATTATAAAATGATGCAGGCGTCTGGATGTGAAACTAATATTAATAATAATAACAACAACAACAACAATAGTAATAATAATAATAATTCTTAATTGATGCTAAAGTGTTTACTGTTGTATGAAAAAACAAGTATATGTCAAAGAGAAAGAGAGAGAGAGAGAGAGAGGTTGTTCGAGCATGATCAATTAGATCCATCTGTGCCCTGACCTGACTGAGGGCATGAGATCACCTTGTTGAGGGCTGGATAGCCTAAACCCTACAGACACACATAACTCCCTTGAATCTTATTTTGCTTCAAGAAGGCAAGAAGCTCAAATTATATATATGTTGTTTCAATATCATTCAGCAATTCTTTAAATGCAAGCAGACTGACATTCCCTTAAGCTCCTTTGAATCATATGGGGGCATTGTATTCATGTTCAACCAGCAAGTATTTATTATATATATTACAATTGATTATTAGAATGAATGACTTTGTTATTTAAATGGAAATAAATTTAGTTATAATCATAAGTTGCGTGTATATATATAATTATATATAACTATGCCTGAAACAAATAGAGCACTCGCACAAAAGACAAAAAGTAAACATTTATATTTCATCGACATATGAACAGTCAATTTGTTGTGTGTGTGTCATTATGCTGAAAATGGCAAGTTCTAATTTATATAATATAAGCACGGTGAGTAGCACCATTAGCACCAATTAAGAGCATGATGTATACAAGTACCAAATGCAAAATTTGTACATCGTATGTTTGGTCCATCAACGTACTGCAGTTGTAATTGCTCCATTAACACATTCTAGTTGTGTAATGCTCTCACAAGTCAACTGTTTTTCTAATGTGAGCCTTGTGAGCCTCTGGCTCCATGTGGCTCATCCAGGCTTATTCATGTCTCCATTAGGTCAAGTTGGAGAATGTCCACTATTCTGTGAGAGGCAAAATCAAGAGATGAAATTCAATACAGTTATAAGAAAAACTATATTCTCAAAACAATAAACCATGCATATGTATATGAATTAATGCACGGGTGGTTCAGAACAAACAAGTGCGAGAAAGTGAGGGGGGAAAGGGGGGATGAGAACTAAGGAGGAGCAAATGATGACATGGCAATACGTGTAAATTGAAATTCATGTTTTAGTTGTCTGTAAAATAAAAGTGTAATCATTAATATTAAAATGCCTTCCTTTCATAATATAAGATTAGCAATTTAAGTATTATTATATAGGTATTATCAACTTCATCTTAATACTCATAAAATTGAAGAAATGCATCTCATATGTAGCAAAGCAAAACGTAAGACACACACTATAGAAAAAATGAGTTTTCTCTCTCAAGGGTAAATTTGAAATGTCTCTACGCTTACTCTAGCATTAGCATCCTCATCCCAATCGCTGATTAGTGATTGATATTGGAAAGAAAAAAAACCAAATTTCCCGGTGATTAACCTGATTGAAGATGAATTGTTTGCAACCCGTAAACTCAAAAAAAAAAAAAGGGTGGAGGTGAAGGGAAGGAACACATGAAAACTCTACCGATTGAATGCTTAAAAAAAAAAAAATTATGGCTTCAACAATAACGGCAGCGGTGGTGTCCAAGCAATTGGCTTCTAGTGAAATTAGAAAAACTTAATGCCGCCCACCAGTTTATTAGTTGGCATACTGCAAACTTAAATACCGATAATTATGAACAATAAAGTTGTGAGACAATCTGAGTCAATCAGTTACAAGTTGCATTTTGAGCATATTGAGTTATGATTACGATGTACGTGTGTCTCTAACCCAATAATTCTGTCGAAAGGTGTATGACTTGAACACTGCTCTTTTATTCTTTTGTGGTTCAATACGTTTTAAACAAGGACTGCAGTGATAAACTATGCGCAGCAAATTGTGGCGGATCGCTCAGGTTGCCTCCTTAAAAAGAAGAGAGTGAAGGGTTTAAAGAATTTTCTATCAGGTTGCCTCCTTAAAAAGAAGAGAGTGAAGGGTTTAAAGAATTTTCTATCAGGTTGCCTCTTTAAAAAGAAGAGAGTGAAGGGTTTAAAGATTTTTCTATCAGGTTGCCTCCTTAAAAAGAAGAGAGTGAAGGGTTTAAAGAATTTTCTATAGCAATCTATAACGTGTAAGTTTCAGCTTGTATTCTTATTAAAAAGCAGACTATAGTCTACGTTACAATTATTTTTGTAGTTACTGCTTGCATCGAAAGCTTGATTTGTGATATCCTTTCAGTTTGCTCACGCTTTGGATTTTATTTGGGGAAAGAGAAGTGTATTGTTTACCGACTGATGCCTTTTGATACCCAAAATAGAGGAAAGTAGGCGTGAAAAATGTGACGAAACAGAATCATTACATTAGCAGTTTAGACCAGTTTTTAAGAAAAAGAATCATTGAATGAATTTGAGTTTACAGAACATTTATGAATCGATTGAACAAAACAAATGAAAGAAAAACAAAAATTAAAACTAGATTTTTGTATTTTGTAACTGTACATATCGCATATGGAAACAATAAAATGTATGAACAGAATCCGCAAAGACATAGGATTGGGAAGTAACAAGTATGAACATCAAGCTTCATAAATATTCCACTCTCTAAGAAGGAAAAAAATAAACTTGAAAGGAAAAATAATCAATTTCAAGTGTTGTAGGAGCTGTTTGCCCAAGCAAATACTGATTAAGTATTATAGGTTCTGAAACTCAGAAGACTAAATTTTATACAGCATATAAAGAAAATGGAATAAAAAATTGTAAAATAAGTAAATTAATGAATAATTTTCGAAGGATCATAGAAAATATAATGATGACACTTCCGCACTAGGAGGTTAAATAGCAAAAAATGTAACAAAACCAACCTTCTTC
>BLXT01002730.1:413108-423706 GCA_019648995.1 Plakobranchus ocellatus
CCCCCCAAATGCACGCAACTAAAAACAAAAAATAACAATTTTAAAAATAAGAGAGACATTTGGACTAAAAATATTTCTAGGTCGAATCAACATTTTTTGTACAGGGACATAAAACATTAAATATTAGAAATCTTTCAAATAAAAACAAACTGAAAATTTCACTCTTGTTTATAGAATCAAAATTTTTTAAAAAGCATATTTACAATTACAGCAAATACAAAGAAAAGCCATAGAATTTCTGAAAATTTGATTTATAATAGAACATTTCAAATAATCACCTCAGATGTTATCTCAGCTATTACAAATTCTTCAGCTTTTTTTTAAGGAAAATGAAACAATGCAAACTTTGCTAAATTTAGTGCTTTAATGATTAGATGACAATACTATTAAGCACTTATCAAATATGGAGGCCAAGCAAAAAATCAGGCAATGAATATTGTCATTTGATTCACTTTACTCATAAAAAAAATTTTGAAAAACTATTGAAAACAATTATGTACCTATAAGATAGTTTGCATTGTTTGCATTGGCAAAATTCAAATGTATTTGAATTCAAAAGAGAATCTGAAGCACAGCATTAAATGTATAAATAATCTCAATCACTATAAGATAAGAAGCAAAAAAAAAGCACACACAAACAAAAGCAAAGTACATTTACTGAACCAGAATAATAGATCTTTGAACTCAAGTCCATATATAATAATAATAATTAAAAAATATAAAAAAATCACAATTAGATTAAATATACAAAACTTAATAAAGGGGAAAAAAAAACTTGAAAACAAATTAGACACATAAATTCTCAAAATTAAAAGAAATCTTGTCAGTCATCCTTTTGCTTGGTCTCCTTGTCCAGGCACTAGAGACTTATTGCTTTGTAACGGTTGCTGATGTGCACATTGTGTTGAGACCACATGTACCATCACCTCGATACACATAGTAATAGCCCTGGAGAAAGAAAAAAAGGAAAGTCAGAAGTGTAGCTTAAATATTCAAATGTAGACAAAAACTATTCACTTTCTGCATAAAAATGTATCAAATTGCGTATAAGAAGAACTGAAAAACAAATAATTTACTTTTGATCTGCAATGCTAAACATTTTATTGGACAAACATTTACAAAATTTTGAGATTTATCCCACATTTACTCAGTAATTAATCTACATTATCACGTAAAGCTTTTTTTTCATACATTGCAAAAAAAATTTTCACGCCATGCCTAGATTAGAAATAAAAACATGGTTACATCAATGGATTCCACATTATTGCACAGAGAAGATCAAATCTTTTCTTGCAAGTAGTAAAAAAATTTTAAGCTGGTTGAAATGATCATTAAATTGAATAGATATAAAAAATATTAATTATAAGTACATTTTCTCAAAAATTGTCATGGTAGCTTCATATTATTTTGGTAGTCATTAATAAATTCTATACAAATTAGAAAAGTAAAAGACCAGAAAAGAAAAAGAGGGTTATAAGAGCACTTTGAATATTTTTGAACAGTTTAAAAGACATAAGATCTAAATAACTATACTTGTTTTTATAAATACAGTTAATTATTGTTTTCAAACACTTTTTAAAGGGATAAAAAATTAACCAAAGATCAATTGATGTGTCTTTTCTATAAAACAATGACTTTTGAAGAAATTCTCTTAATTGCTGGGGTTTTTAGTTGTTGTTGTGATTGTTTTTTTTTTTTAATGTTGTTCATAATTATAAGGCCTTAATTTGCATTTAAAAAATTCACGAACAAAAAACAAACAACCAAAAAAAAATATTTTTTTGTTTGCATCAATAAATTTGAATCAATACATTAATTTTTCGTTTTTTAAGATGGAAACGGGAGTCATATATTCCACTTTATAGAGCGGAAACAAGAGGTTTTTTTCACTCAGTATCTTTGGACTAATAGTAGTACTTGCACTTTCTTGGTGATAAATCCACCTAGTTAAAAGAGAAATAGATCTTCCTAGACTTAGATTTAGGCCTGGACCTAGGCCTTTGCCTTTGTATTTCAAGAATGCTTTTGGTGTGATTCTGAGTATTGATTTCTGATTTGCTTATCATTATCTCAGAGGAGATTTAGATATAATGTGTTAAAAAAGTAACAATGGAATTAGTAGGTATTACCATCAGCAAGACTGTTCATTATTTGCTGATGAAAATGGTTGATTAGAGACTATATATAGGAAAAATCTTTTTTGTAGACTTAGCCACTTAAAGAGTAGGATATATTTAACCACCCAACATAAGTTTTCCCTGGGCCTAGGGCTATCACCTTTGAACCTCAATTGAATATTTTTGGTACACAAATTTGGCAAGTTTAGTTGGTGAATTGGATATAATCGAATGGTTAACAAAGTTGTGAGCTATCTCTTTTAGAGTATTGAGTGTAAGTGTAGAGGAACCAGGACTAGGGTCTTGAATTTTTGGGTAATTTGCATTTGCTTTCCTCACTACTGCCACAGACTCAATTGAAACTGAATGGATACAGTAAGCATATAAAAGTATTTATTTGGGCCAGACTGGGGATAACAATCTTCATCTATCACATGCAACCATAGCTAAACAAATGCAATATATGTCATAGATTTAACACTTTTGATAGTGCACTTCAGTTGGCAACAGCAGTATGATAGTTTCTTAACCTACGAATTGGGCCACAACTGACTCCAAAGTAAATGGCAAAGTACAAAAATACCAGACACAGCAAGTGAAAATTTATTTAAGAATTATACAGCCTACTTTATGTAACCTTGACTCTTTCTTACACAATTGTATACTCAAAGTGATCATAGCCCAATATTCTAAAGGCAAGGATAGTTATAAAATATTTTACTTAAATCTACATACTATCTAATATAATCATTAGCTTTTGTTTCTGTGCATTGTTTGGTTTTGTGTTTGTTTCTCTTTTTTTATTAGGGGTGGGGGTGGGGAGTTCTTGCAAAAAAAACCAAAACAAAACAATGAAATTACATGAATTATAAATACCGTTCTATCTCACCAGTATTTTGAATACTACTGCATCTTCATGAGAAAAAGGGATGAACTTATAATGTATAATTATTTCTTGTCAACCTAATCTTCAACATTTTTTTGATGTATTCACATGCAAAAATAATATTTTTTTTTTCCCTCAAGCGTTTATATATCAATATCTTAAAAAATATACAACTATTCACAGAAAAAAAAATCAAACAAATAATAAAGACACTCTTACATAAAGCTAACAGAAACAAAAGTATGTGCTTACTTCTCTTCCCCAATCAGCTCCCCAACTGTTCTTTATAATCCAGAAGGGCTCCCCTTTTTCAACTGGAAATGACAGGAAGCATAAAAACATGTATTAATAAGAACAAGGCCTACTCACTAAATTCTCAATATTTGTACAAAGTCAATTGCTTCAAAAGAATCATAAAAATTTTTTATCTCCTTCAAAAATATGTAAGGCACCAAAGGATTTTCAGTCTGATTCAACCAGCACCTGTATCTGAAATATAGTTGTTAAAATTCACACTATCATTTAATAAGGTAAAAGAAGCTCGTAATTTTTTTTTTTTTGCACAGTTGGTTAAATATTTTAACGAGTCTCTTGAGTCTGAAGTAACATTTTGAAGAATTTCAAATATTAAAATGGCTTAAAACTTTACTTTATAGTCTTAGCAATGGTGGAGATTGGATTGAGCTAAGTTGTTCTGAGCCATGATATGGGATTTTAATTTAAAAAAAAAAACATTTAAAGAAGAAGAAAAAAATCTTAAAATTCTTTTTTTATTATTTTTTTTAAACTTTAAAAGTGGCAAATGGTTACATAGCATTCATCTTAAGACTTGTATGTTTGAATTTTACTTTCTCTCAAATGTTCTCTTTGATGAGAGTAATATTTCAATTTATTTGGCATATGGTCAAAAAGCTTTTTTTTCTTTTCATTCATGAAGACTGTCCATAAAAATAATAAGCTTAGAAAGAAACTTCTTCATTATCTGCCTATGTTCAAACATTGCTTGAAATGTTCCTAAGCTATCATTTGATGTGACTGCATTCATCAATATTGGTAAGGGTACATTGTAAATAAAATCCATGAACCTGATTATGTGGCTTAGCATCTGGAAATAGATTATGATCATTATCTTGTGTCAGTATTTATAAATATGATGGACAAAGCAATATATATATAAATTTCCTGTCCCTAAAGGTATTTCTAGGTAAATTTCATCTACATCAAATCATACCAAAATTAGCAATTTAAATTTCTTGTCTCTGAGGATCGTTTTGAGGTAAATCAAATAGTCACAAATGCATGTGGTGAACAAGCTCTCAAGAGCTGTTCAATAAATATCAAGATTTTGATTGGTAATAGCAACTGACTTTAAATGCTTCTGAACAAGGCAAACATTATTGAGAGCATACCAAAGTGTCAAGATAATTATGGTCTCAAAGTTCAATTAAGAACAGTGAATGGATAAACCTGTGATAAAAATTACTATTTCACCAAAAATATATAAATATATATTATTTAATTCTCTAAAATGTTTTGAAAATTCAGATTCACTACCATAAAATGATTTCAAAACTAAAAATCACTATCCTAAAAATGTTTTCAGAATTCAAATTCATTTTTTTTGTTAACAAATATGCATTCATGGGTAGTTCAAAAGGCTCTTGTTTTCGAAGCATCCACTTGATTTTTCAAAATAATTGTCGAGAAGGAAGCTTAGTTCGATTACTTGTATTCTTGACAATAATCACTACAGTAATATGTAAATGTCTAACTGTTCAAATGTGAATTTTCTCCCACAATGTTGCTAACTCTACACATGTTCTTTAACATTGTGTGTGATTCTACATAAGTAAAAGAGTCAAGATATAACTACAAATTCCATTGTCATTCACCTGATATTCTTCCAAAATGTTGCGGACACTACATATATTCTTTAAGATTGTGTGTGACTCTACATAAGTCAAAAAATCAAGGTGTAACTAAAAATTCTATTGTCATTCACCTGATATAATTTGATACTAGTCTGAATGAGTCACACAGTCTGTTTTTAGACAAAGTAATCAGCCTTTAAAATTGAAGAAAATCATTCCTAAGAAAGAAGAATGGACTTAAAATGACTATTTTTCAACCCATTTGTTAAGCACCGGAACTACAAAACAAAAGCCTCACCTCCATATCCCACAATAAGAACTCCATGATCCAAACTGCTTGGGTCGCAGAAAATCTTCCAGGGATGTGCAATACCTCCAAAGTAAAACTAAAAAAAATAATACAGGAGTAATTTTATTTCCAATTTTCTTTAATTTTTAGAATTTTTTTTTTTATAGCAAGTAGAATAAAACGTTAAGGGGGCTTGTGATTCCAATCCAAATCCCTTGTTTGGCAGGGATAGCTATATGCAGCAGGGGGCTCCAGGTCATCATCTAGTGTCTGCTGGCAAAATTAATAATATCAAACAAACATCAAAAATAGCAATCAAATCACTGCTGGGAGCCGACTGTGATTCAGATCATATTCCAGTCGTGTGTAAATTTCAGATAAAACTTAAGAAATTAAGAAAGGCAAAGGCTAATCCTAAATTCCAAATGGACTTACTAAAATCTGATGAAAAACTAAGAGACAAAATTGCTATTGCTGTGCATAACAAATATGAGACTCTCAACAACATCTCACAAGTAGAAGAATTATGGTCAGAAATGAAAATTCGCTCATTGAAGTCCTGGAGAAAAACGTTCGTTTTAAAAGATGATAGGTGCAAAAAAACCAAAATAAAGAAAAACATTGAAGGCCCAAATAAAGAACGTGAAAAATGGAAAAGCCACTGGACCAGATAACATACCAGTAGAAATAATTACAGCATTAAATAATAAAGGAATAGATCTGACAACAAAACTTCTTAATGCATTATAAGATAGTGGTACAATTCCAGAAGATCTTTGAAAATCTGTTTTTACAGTACCGCCTTAAACATCAGGAGCATAGAATGTGAATTTCACAGAACAATCAAATCAGTTTAATGAGCCATTTTACAAAAATCATGTTATGTGTTTCAATGCATAGAATGCGCAAGAGTCTAAGACCAGAAGTATCTCCAAAACAGTTTTGCTGTATGCCTGATAAAGGGACTAGAAATGCAATATTCCTTTTGTCAATGCGTACGCAAAAAAATCTCTTCTACTTCATAGATTATTCTAAGGTCTTTGACAAAATAAAACATGTAGAGCTGTATAGTATGCTAGAAAAATTAGACGAAACAATGGGGAAGATCTGAGAGTAATTAGGAATCTATACTAGGATCAAACTGAATCTGTAAGAATTGAAGGAGAATATAGTGATATCAAATCCATCAAAAGAAATTTGAGGCAGGGATGTATATTGTCTCCTGATCTTTTTAACCTATATAATGAAATTATCTTAAGGAATCTTGATGATATTTCAAGCTTAAAAATAAAAGAAGAAAACCAATACTGCTATACAGAAACATAAGAATAAAAACCAAAATAAGGGTAATGAAAACAGTACTTTTGTATGGTAGTGAGTGTTGCACAATAAAAAAGGAAACAGAGAAAAAACAAGAAGCAGTAGAGATGTGGTTTATCAAAAGAAAGATGAGAATACCATGGACAGAAAAAAAGTCCAATAAATTCGTACTGAAAGAGGCTAATCTTGGGTGATCACTAATTAAAACCATAAAACAGAGGCAACTACAGTGGCCATATTTGCCAACACAAGGGTGTGGANNNNCTTAGCAATCACTGGAAAGATTGAAGGCAAAGGCAGTAGAGGTAGACAGAGAATAATATTTATTGAAAGTCTTAAGTTATAGGCAATAGACAAGGGTAGCAACAACTTTATTAGGTTAACTGAGAATAGGTTTGAGCCGAGTCGCGAATGTCTGTTCCAGACAAGGTACGTGAAGGAGAAGAAGAAGAAGAAAATTAACGGGTAATCAAAAAATGCCCTGATCACACAAAAAAAAATCTTCAATATTTTTTAAACCTCTTACCAACTCTACTTCAAAACTTGATGAGTCCAAATTTAAATTTAATGGTTTGAAAACAAATTTCTTTCCTCAGAGCAAAAAAAAGATAATATTTGAAGCTTAGCAAATATATTTCAATACAGCTCATAAAATATTAGCTTCATGACCATGGTGCCACCACTAAATATGACACTTTGTGGCAAGAACAAAAGTTTTTAACAAATTATAGTCATCCAAATTTTCTCATAACATTCTTGTGCTTGATATCATTTGATACTCCTACTAAATGCACACGAAAAAGCATAAAACTAATTTTGTAAAACCTCACATTTTATGATGGCACAACACATTCATTTTTAAGTTAGTATATTAGAAATTAAGATTTCCAAAGTAAGCAATAATAATAGCTTAATGCCAAGTGCGATTTCAAAACAAAGGAAAAAAATCTCCATTCAAATTTAAAAGAACAATTTACCTGCATGGCAAATGCATTAATTCCAATAGAGATGGGTCCATTCTTGTACAGCCATACTGCCATTTCTGTAAAAATATGATTATAAATTAATATTCAAAGAACAATAAAAAATAGAATTACAGAAGAATTGGTATAGTAAAAATTCAGCTTAATCCAGATGCTTGAGAAAATAAAATTTTTAGTACAATGCAGTCACAACTTTGACATATCAGGATAATTGTGTAAAAAAAATTATTCTTATCATCAGATGGTAGAGCCTGTAGAAAATTTGACTCATTAGAATTGCCATTAGATTGTAGTTTTTTGTATACGGCCATTTCACAAGGTGATCTCAGGCTTTCAGGCCAGGGCGTGAACAGCGGGGCTCAAACCCTCGACAGAAGAATCCCTGCAGATTTCAGGGCGGACTTGCTAGCCACTGTGCCACTGACGCCCTGATTGATATTAAAAGGAGCCTCACTGTTATAAAATTGATAAATAAAAATGATCAACATTGTAAGCAAAAACTAAAGCTTACATCCCAATTTCAAAATATGAAATGACATATAGTTGCAATTTCATGCTTAAAATTTTCAAACTTTTATCAACAAGCTTACCTTAGAGAAAAAAAAAAAAAACAACATCATCAAATACGCACCTGTCTCATTCTGGCTGATATTGACTGCGCCTTGCAGTGTAACCACCACTTTAGTCTTGTTAAAAGTGCATTTCTCATCATGGCCATCATACTTATAGTCTTTTTCTGTCTCAAGACCACCTAAAAATAAAAATAAAACACAAAAACTTCCATAAATGCTTTCCTTGTTCAGATGTGATCATACAGCAGGACTTAAATAAATAATAACATTTCAGAATCCTCTCCAGCCCAGTCCATATATATCCAAAGTTCAACTGTTGACCGAAATGTAAAAATAAAAGAAAAAAAAGTTTGAATATGATTTATCATTTTATAGAACAAGACTAAAACATGTTTTTGATATTTTATTGTTACAGAAAGAAGCTATATTTACTCACCCAGCTTCATGATAGCCTCATAAGCTTGTGAGGGCAGTCCACCATTGCAGCCCTCATCTATTTTATCACAGTCAACCAATTCTAGAGCAAGAAAAAAATAATACATTAAAAAGATGACATATTATATGAAACACAAATATCAATTAGGCCTGGAAATGTCTAAATTTTAAACTGAAAAGTAAACCTACGTCAACCCTTTATTTTTTTTTTTTTTAAAGTTTTTGACAACAAAACAAAATAAATGATCTGTTTATGTGTGAGCTTGAGCTCATGGGGGCCTGTGTCAGAGTTCTTAACAATAACCTGTGAAGCAAGATCCATGCATTTTTTAAACACAAATTCTATCTTTTATACATGTTTAACATTATGCAACCACAGTTCCCAGATCCTATCAAGTATTGCAAGTTTTAACTTTGACATTACGATAAATCAGTGTATCTCTATGTCTCAAACCTTGCTCTGAGAGTGAGTAAAGCTTCTTGTTGGTCAGTGCCCATTGGCCTTCGATGTTGCCTGTGGTGGAGAAAGCCCAGCACGACCCACAGCTTCCCTTGAATTCAAAAGGAAAAAACAAAGCCAAAAAAAAGGAGCTTAAATCACAAAAAATAAATGAATGGGTAAAACAAATTTGAAAAGAAAATACAGGTCGAGGTCAAACATGGATCCCTCAAAAGCACTATTTCTTAGATCGGCTCTGTTCTAACAAACCCATTCCATCTCTGTGTCTTTTGGCGATGAATACACCAATATATTGATTGCACATGTTGTATGTCTAGCATCATGAGAATCCTACCTTAAGACCAATATGCCAGTAATTGGAACTGCAGCCAATTCATTCACTACTTTAAAGTTTAGTTCCAGGCCATCAATCACAACTAGATTTAGTCAGCCGAACTGGTTATCTATTAAACAAAAAAGCTTGTTAAAAAAAAAAAATCACACCCTCCCCCACACTCAGGTCCCAAAAAATTTGCCTCTCACCACTGGACTTATGCTTCAAAGACATCAACTAAACAGGAGGTAAGGTAAGCTGTCTTAAAACTTAATGAAGGCTTATTGAAGATAAAGTAGAAAAAGATGGCTGTAATGCATCAGTTAATGTTGGGAGATACATCATCCAAAATACCAAGGCAGACAAAAGTTTCTCATCACTTCAAATGAATATATGAGGACTGCAAGCTACCATCTACCAGTTCAGCTTCAAAAATGACTTCACAGCCCTTTTAAGGGCTAACCTTTCTTTCTAACAGACTAAAGGCAGTCCCAAGCCTATGATCTGGCATTATCCGGGGAACTAATAGAGAAAAGAGGTTTTATTACACTCATATGACTAGGAAGAGAATATTGAAACAGAAATAACATTTATTGCTTGAGTCTCAAATAGCAAAAATTATATAACACAAAAAGGGTAGTCATGACTAATTTATATTATTAAACATGGTTATTTTCTTGGGTTTCTGGACATGTCTTTTTCAAAATTATTAATTAAAAAGAAAAAACTTTTGAGGAGTCTAGGTGTCAAGGTCTATTCATGCAAATGGCTCTCTTCATTACATTCTACTCCTATAATTACGATCAACACAAAAATGACATAGAAGATGAAAGGAGAGAAATTTATATAAAAATTACCTGCAAGGACTGAAAATGTAAAAAAAAATAAATTTACAGAAATCTATACATCTGTACCAAAAAATACCTGGGGAATATATAGCATAAAAAAAATTTTTGGAGAGAAATATTATTATTCCTTGTCTTTTTTTTTTAAGAAAAAAAAAACAAGAAATATTATTATTTCTTGTCTTTTTTTTTTTAAGAAAAAAAATTATACCTGGTTTTTTACAGGAGTTACAGCGTTATGATCACGCCAATCCCAGCTGTTGGGAAAGGAACCTCCAGGAATCTTTGCAGACGGCCATGCCAAACCATGAGCAGAAGATAAAGGTTTGAGGCCAAGATACTGTTTTTTAAACTCAGCCTCTGCAATCAGTCATCAAAGAAAAACATTGAAATGAATAAAGCTGCCTTGAGACTAGTCTAGACAGTCAAAGTTAAAATTCAACTAGATACAAACCTGATAGCTCTTCTGATTCTCCATAAAATTTGAAAACTGTCATGAAACTTCCA
>BLXT01002730.1:462005-477451 GCA_019648995.1 Plakobranchus ocellatus
AGCGAGAAAGAATGACAGACACAAAGA
Organism: Plakobranchus ocellatus; assembly: GCA_019648995.1. Taxonomy (NCBI): domain Eukaryota; kingdom Metazoa; phylum Mollusca; class Gastropoda; family Plakobranchidae; genus Plakobranchus; species Plakobranchus ocellatus. The sequence continues at coordinate 462,033 of BLXT01002730.1, forward strand.
GACTTTATAATGATATGAGGAGAAAACCGATTCTAAAGATATGGAAAAGGTATTGGAGTCATAAACAAAAAGTTTCTTTTGAAACAATTCCACACATGTTCGTCCATTCACTATAAACATAAAGAATTTGATGGAGAATAAAAAGATTTCATTTTAATGCAGGCCATTTAAAAAACATTCACTTGCATAATATCAATTCCATTACTGTTTTTAAATTACTTTATTTACAGAAGACAATCTTAGATACTCTTAGACACCTGAAGATTAAGTTAAATATTATTATCTTTATTAAATTTTTAATGTATTTTTCAAGATAACAGATATATTAGACGACTTGCCTAGATATGAAATGGCTTCTTTCGCAACCAGATTGAGTTCCAGCACTGATGTTCCACCAAGGTTATTAATCAACAAGGCAACACGGTCACCTGGAAATAAAACATAGAGAATTTGTACAATTATGAGAAAAGCTCCCAAACTATCAGTAATTTGGTTTACTTCAGAATACAACCATTAAAAGTACCTTTAAAGTTCTTCTATACATGTCAAAAAAAGAACATTCCCCCCCCCCCCCAAGAACAAAAGTCATTCATTCTAATGCAAATCTAAGAAATCAATGACGAAAACTTTCTAGCTGCTGTGAATAAAATTTGACACCCAGTTTTTATGTAATACTCTAACCTGTGGTAATATCAATATGTGTGGAAGTTTCCTTGTTGGTCATATGGTCCATCATTGTTTTGACTGCATCCTTTGCTGACTGAACCTGTATAGTAAAAGAAAAGAAAAACAACCCTGGTCATTATTTTGCAAATAAAGCATGCACTGAATGTATTGCATGTATAATCACTGCTCCTTTGCTTTTGTTTTATGCATTAAAGGTTTAAAGATTTGCTACACTTAAAATGGCGATAAATATCCCACCTAAAAAAAAAAAAAGAGTTATGCATGACTCTCTCTCATTTTTATATCAAAACATAAGCACATAATTTTTTTTAGCGGAATTATTCAGAAAAGATATAAATTAGAGCTGTAAAAAAGATTCTAATTTTAAATGAGGCATAAAATCTGTAATAGAATTAAACTTCAGCTAATACTGTTGCCTGTTAAAACCAAAAATTTTTGGTTCAAGAAATTGCCTTGACCTACCAATAGTAAATGTAAATCACAGTATATATTTATCGTGGAACAAAGAACAATAGCTCACGACAGAATTTTAGGACAGTACATGGAAAAACATTTTAAGACTGAAAACTTGAAAAATGTGATTTCAGGGCCACAAAGGTCCATTTTCATGGACAAAAGATAGTTTTCTGGGGCACAAGCATGTGCATAGGCAGACAGACAGTTCATACCAGTCAAACACACTTTTAATCAAAAAAAAAAAATAAGGAAAAACTCTAAGAATTTCAGTGTAAACAGATTTCAGAACACATTGTACAAGAACATACATTTCAGAACTAGTGATAATCAAATATAAACCATCCCATTGCAAACCATCTCTTTTCTAGGTTCGATCGATTCCATCAATTGGTTAGTCTACATTGCAGTACTGGTAACAGAATAAGCAGCTGCCAGCGCAAACTGTTAGGTATCATAATAATAACTGGCAGGATACAAAACTGGTTATGTGGGCAGCTTGCAAGTGGTGCTGGTGCAAGAGGAAACCAGAATAATGACAAAGTCAGCACTTGGCCTTGATGCTCTAACTTATAGGATACAGAACTTTCCATGAAGACAGCTATTAATTTTGAAGTCATACTCAAGCAAGTAAAAACTGGTTTGAGAATAAACTTATGTGGCTGAGTTTGTATCCATTATTTTATCTGCAACAATCATTTATGACTACAAGGAGATTACATGCAAGTGTGGATCTTTTCCTTTCTTTGCCGCTCTTGCCTTCCAATTTCGACTGACATCGATATATATATGAATGGGTTTTATTGGCAGTAAAATATTCTTTATCAATCATGATTTTAATGATGGACTCTTATTGGCCAATTGAGATTGTATGTTTTTAGTAATTCCAACTTTGGTTTGCCTGATCCTTGAAGACATTTTAACTATACTTTGGCACTTGGATATTTGAAAGTGTCTTTGTATTAAACTAGTGAAATAACTAATATTTAAAATTAGGACCTCTAAAGAGAGACATTACAATACTTTTTATGCCCATGATAGATCGAAGATAAAATTATACAAATTAAAGATTATGTCTAGCCTAAAGTATTTCTTCATCAGGGATCTACCCCCAAGTACCAAAGAAAGTTGTCTTCAGAAGGCTAAGATTTAAAAAGACATAATAAAGATGAAGCTGAAAAACATTATTGTATCTGGTATGACTATTTGAAATTTATCAAAATGAAGGCCAGTATTGAAGGGATTGTATTAAATTCTAGGCCTTAGATTGAAAAGTAGCTGCCTCGAGTGAAAATCCTATCCAATCTACTGATCTACACTAACATTTAAAAAAAAAAATAGCCTAAATTTCAAAGAATAAAAAATTCCAACCATAATATACATCGACATAGATTTAGGCATATCTATCACAAAAAAAAATCAAAAATCACAACGGGTATGTAGATTATTTGAAGTCAAGCTTTGGACTAAGATTCAACACTCCTTATAATTAGAAGCTTCAAAAGATCTTGAACTCAAGATATATACTACTGTGATTTAGATACCGGGTATGTAAAGATTTAATATGCAGTTTTAGACATACCACTTCATGAAATAAGAGCAAGAGCAGCACCAACAGTAGACTAATCAAATAGAAAATACTACAGATATAGCTAGAACTATTCTTCAGTTATGACTCTAAAAAAAAACTTTCCAAAGCACACAGATGCATTTCATATCGATAATTAAAGCTTTTTTTTAGGCTGTTAGTTACATGGTCATACTAATCTATTTCATTTCAACGATTGGAAACACAGTGAATGAAAAGGAATTTTGTAAAGTCTTGTTACACAAGCACAGACACTCTCTGCAAACTCTTGGCCAGCACAAAATGATGATGACAGCTCATTTTTTAAAAAATATTCTTCTTTCAGGTAGAATGGTTATGACCTTTTTGTTTGATAAAAATAATTTTAGATATGCTTTGTAAATATTTGTATGCCTATATTTTATGTAACGTCTATTTATATGCAACAAAGCCATGCATATACAAACAAAATCTATAGAGTTCAGATAGAATACTCGCATTTATTCCAGATCTACACTTAGATTTTAATAAAGCTCTGAAGCTGTTAAGCTATTGCAAAATAAGGAGTGCATGTCTCTTTTTAATCTAAGTGTTATGTACTGGTGAAAAGTGACAAAAAATATAATCTCACAAGAAAATTTGAACATACTGTCTATAAGGTAATAGAGGACAAAAAATTTGTGAAAAAATTCTTGATAGTTGAAAAATATTAGTCGAAAAGCAAAATATGGGTCAAGTCATTGCTTAGTGGTTTCAGACTTGTGAACCCTTGTCAGGCAAGACGCTGGTGGCAAATCAAAACCCTGAAACAAAAATCATTTTGATCAGTTTCTCTCCTGTTCACCTCTCTCTACAAATTTTTTTCCCCCTTTTATATAATAAGATTTCAGTTTATACAGTCAAACAATTTGTATCACCCAAAATGCTCTTTTTTTCCATTGTTTTTTTTTTTAATGCCTGCAAGAAATAGACTAGCTGTATATGAAGTATTATTTGTATCTTTTGATATTGAATTAAATTAACTTTAAAATACAAAAATAAATATTTTTGCACCATTCATCCATTTACTATCACATTTTAGTCTTAAAAAGTTATCTCCTGAGAAATGTTTTAGAAGAAACCAATTTAAAATGAGAATGACCTCTACAAGTTCTTATCTATATTTTTTTTAAAAAGTGGGGGCAGAAATGAAAACTTTAACTAAAAATAATGTGCCTTCATTTGCAAAAGAGTGGCATAAACAAAAACAATAATGGTGATAAATTTTTGTCCAAAAACAAAGCTAAATTCCAAAATATTAATTTTGGTAATATGAGGGACAGACACTCATTTTCTGTGATTGTCCCACACTTTATGGGATGGCTGGCAGATCTGCATTATGAGTATTTACAAGAACAACTAACCTTCATTCTTTTGACCCCAGCTTCCCCATGTACACCTAAAAGAAGACCAAGAAACATTATGCTCAAAGATTGTTCCACAAAAACAGCACAGAAGAAGGTAAACTATACAGACAGTGCATACATTGAGAACACAAATGTCCAGATGGGTGTGATATTTAAAGGTCGCTTTTAAAGCAAATATTTGTTGATATTACAAATATTGTTGCAGCTGAGATGCCATTATTTATAGAAAATTAATAATGTAATCTTTAAAAAATTTAAGTTTATAATTCATATCGAATTCTTATTTGACAAAGGGACAAAGGAGCATTAAAAAAAATGTATTCACTATGACTATGTAGCCACTCGAGTAATATAAAGATTACTTGTAAAATTTGTACATGATTAATTGACCATGTGTGCACAAATCAGCTGGTGTTACTAATTGTGGAATTACAACTAAGGGTTAAAATCTTTTGGCTTCTCGATGAAGAAAAGAAGGAGTAGCTCAATTTATTGAATCTGAAAATTTCTACCTTTTGTTTTCACTGCTAATTTATGCTGCAGCAAATGAACAGAATATTTTAATCCATAAAAAATCATATATTTTTTTAAGCCTTTACTTGCTGTATGCATTGTCACTTAGCATATTAACTTAATAGGTCTTACATGATGCCCATTTATTTGCTTCAGTTTTCCCAGTAATATTAACTTAAGTATGGCCAACTGAAGTATCCTTTCAAGATCAGATTTTCCTTTTCTTTGACTTGTGTCATTAAACCCCATGTGCCAAGATTAAAAAACATCAGTCATGTTGATTTGAAAAAGTTTTAATAAGTAAAGACAGTTATAATCTGAATTTCTTATGTTTTGCTATGTATTTCTTAAGTAAGACAATGGCAGAAATCCGATATAGCACATGAAAGTTATGAGGCAATCAATGGTTTAATGAAAAACATTTTCTTGAGAAAAATGTTCCATTGTAAAAATGCTTCTATTAGAATAGAAATACACTCACATGCATAAATTATGCCTCTTGGAAAAAAATATTAATCTTATCAAAATTTACCTAGGCCAAGTTCCATTTCATCATACTGTAAAGTGAAAGTGGGGGCTGAACCTGGCACAGAGCATGGAGAAAGACAAAGTCCAATGGTGCCTGAAAGCAGAGAGAACAAAAATCCTTTAGATATAGATTGCTTAAAAACAGAAAAATGGTTTCAGGAAACTGTGATTTTTTGGTTTGAAAGTTGTTAGTATGTCCAATTAGAGAGAAGATGATTATTCAAACTTGCAAAAGTTTCTAGGGAAGAAAAGAAAAATTGTAGTAAAATGCAATCAATAGATTAAAAAAAAAAAGGCACATATTATGACTACCAATATGATAGGGTCATTAGCAATTCGAAATGAAGAAAGCAGATGCGAAAATGCAAGCAAAAAGATATAGTATCTAATAAATCTCCTTGGGAATAGTTGTTGTCCTAAATAAATCATGAGAGAATATAACTGAAACACACTTTGTTCTGATATATTGGATTCAAAAGCTGACTTGAGAATTTATGTTAATATATTGACTCTATATAAGACAAATACTAATTTGAACTAAAAAGAAAAGGAAAGATCAAACTTAAAGACCCTATTTTATCCACATGTGATGCAAAATGATGAGGTTGAAATGTCAATATTTTTATTTAAATTACATTTTAAAATTATAACTTCTTGAGAAATTGAGCACTTATTAATATGGAAGACAGTCTATAGTGCAAAAATGATGCACTCATTGCTGAACGTGTGATGTTTTAAACTCATAAGTGCAATGGGTGCAAACAAACAAAGTTGAATAGGCCAGCAAAAAGTGATCAAAATCTTGTATTGGCCTCAAAGAGGGCCTACCACTTCTACCAAAAACCATGTATATTTTTATATGATCCAAAAACAATGCAAACTATATTTTTTTGACAGTGACTCCTAGGTCTAATCTAGTTCATCAAAATTCCCTCAAATCTATAAAAGAAGTCAATTTCATCTAAATCTAAATTATATAAAAGGCTTGAGACTAGATATAATTAGTAGAATATGAATTTGGATCACTAGATCTAGAATACCAAAAGCTATGCTTAGTCCTAACAAAGTATTACAAATAATCTAATCTAGCTAGGCTACAACAGAAAAAATAAACCTGGGACTAAAATGTGCATCTATATGTCGATTAAAGTTTACCAGAATGAGAAAAAAACGTACAGATTGTAAGAATTCCTATAAGAATATATAGATCCAAGAAAAAGAGCATAATTCACCTTAATCTCAATCCAAATTGGCCTGAACAAGATCTAGACTAGGTCTACCTTCACAATTACACAAACGTCAAGTAACCTATATCTAGATTTAATAAAACTAGGGGTTGGGACCATTTTTTCTCTTACAGTACAGCCTGACAGTTGAAAAGTAAATTTCATTTAAAATGAAAATATGAGTGCACATCGAAGCCCAAGCCCAATAGCTAGCTTGTAAACTGTAGGATCATTATTTCAAAGTTTCAAATTGATGGATTACATATGTAGCATTTCCAACTCAGTTTTCTTTTATACCCGTACTTCAACAATATAGAGCAACGCATGTTTCTTGTTCTCTTAAAATTATACATGGGGCATCACTCACAGAAATACTTTTAGGCTTAAAAGGATGGCAAGTTCTACAGAACTTTCAGGCCTAAGGTCTGATTATAATTTATCATGGCACCAACTTGAAGCATCCAAAGAAAAAGAGGAGAAAATCCTGAAAACGGTCACAAACTGATTGGAGTCAGACTTGTAGTCTAAAAAAATTTTTTGTTACCCCGCCTCAATGCAAATGACTATAATATTAATGATTTTAATTGAAGAAAATGCCATTTTTAGTGTCAAGATCGCTGAATTCTATGTAGTATGTTCATATAGTCATAAGTTTTAGATCTACTGGATCAATCTACCGCATAATATAGATTAAGCCTTATATACTTTATGGGCAGTATTTGGATTTTTGTGTATAGCCAGTCCATAACAAGATGATCTCAGACTTTAAGGCTGTTGAGGGGGCTCCAATAAACTAAGAAAGGCATCCTAAGATTGGGGGCTTTTGCAACCCTACCATCAGATTGTTGCAGGCTCTCTATCTAAAGTGGGGTCACTCGTTTCAAGTTACATGTACTTCGTTGTTTAAAAATGAGCGCTATATGCATGACCCTATGAAATGATCATAAGCATTAATGGCATACAGCCGAGTTCATAAACGTAAAAACATGATGCCCCGTGCCACATATCGATAAAGGAAGAGTTACTCTGTACCTTTGCACAACAGGTTGGATAAAATTATGAAAGGTCGACAGATTATTAAGTATAGTATACAAGTGTTGTTGGTATTGAATGGACCCAAAAAATAAAATGAGAGAGGATTTCTCTTTCCCCCACCCACCAAGACATCATATCAATGGGATTTTAGCAATAGCTGCCTAGGTAGCAGAATTTATGATAGTTCAACAAAATTTGTTCCTGGGCAAAACAGAAAGATGACAGGTCTACTTTTTTATGTTAAAATAAATTTCCATTATATGTTTCTCAATTTTCACTCACAAGCAAACCCAAAGCCCAATTTTCACAATAAAGGCCTTGCTCCCAATCTCCATTGGCTGACAGTGGCCAAAAAGAAATTTTGATTAGCCAGCATGTTAGCCACAGCTGGTGAACTTGCACCCATGTATGTGGATACTTGAAAAATGCAAGACAGAGACTGAAGGTGTACAAGAAAATAATAAAAAAATAGGTGGGTGAAAAAGAAAAGAAAAAGAAAAAAGGAAAAGAACATAAAGGGGAGAAAAAAATATTAGCGAAAGAAAAAAAAACTACTACAAAACACCACCAGTAAAATTAAAGATCAGTGAAATGGACTTCAGAAAACACCTATTTCTTTCATTTTTTTGTTCATTAGAGTACATGTAGTATGGAAACATAGCTATGGTGGTAAATTTTTCAGCTTGAAGATAGATAAAAGAATGAATAACATTTAATAAAAGTCAATTAATCTCGCTGTCTTACCCATCTTGCCCTTGACTGTGTTTAAATAAGACACTATTTCAGACAAACTTTTCCCCATTTCAGCCATAGCACCAGCAATCTGGAATGAGAAAATCCATAATAATATTGTTTTCAGCCCACAGAAAATGAAGTATTGATCAATTTATCTGCATTTATAAAAAAAGACATGTCCTTTAAATTTATCAAATTGTCATTGATCAAACAACTTGCACACAAAATTAAATATTAAAAAAAAAAGATAGAAGGTAAATCTGTGCTTGTTTTGTCAAGCTAATAGACCTAAATTAGTCCCAAATCAGTATCATGTGTATGATACCCCGATATGAGTGTCAAACCAGCAATTTCAAAGTCACAGTAATTCACAGTAATTTATAAAGAAAGGACAGCATCTTGCCAACATACAATCATTTGACTATGTGAATTTTGACCGCAACTCACTCTATCTATTGTCCTCAAAGTTAAAAAAAAAACTTAAATAAATACTTCTAGTCTGTTGGTGTTGGTGTACATAATAATAATGCCATATAAAACTATTTCCTATAAAATGTAAAATTTGCAGGTTTACATGCAAGCATATAACACCGTATCAGTTGCAGATGTCTCAGACCTCTGAAGTCACCATTCACAAAGAAGGCACCTCAGAGATTTAATACACCTGCCATCGATATACGTAGTAAAATAACAAATTTTATTGTCAATACATGGCAGGTCTGAGACGACCATGGCTTTCCTTTTAATCCTGTCTTCAGGAAAATAGCACATTTCATATTTTTTAACTTGAACCTGTTGCTCAAACTATCCAGAAACATCATTCTTTGCTATTCTATCCCTCCATTTTTCCACTTAAAGATAGATATTCAAACTAAAAAGGTCATATTGTTTTCTAAGAGATACTGTTGCATTGCAGATGTGAACATTTGCCTTATGAATGAGCACTGTTCCTGCCAATCCACGTCTGCCTGCTGAATGATCCACCGAGTCCAAGGCACAATCCTCACCCACAACAACCATCTCTGTGTTGTGACCTTTGATCCTTGCCCTTTCACAAGCAATGCCAAAGTTAAGGCGATCCCCTGTGTAATTGGTGACAATCATGATAATATCGCAACCTGAAATGGAAGACAACAACATTGCTCAAATAAGTATAAAAATTTAAGCAAGAACAATCTCACTTAACATAAGTTTACAACTGAAATAAAAGACTAATGCAAAAAAAAACAAAAATTATAAAAAAGCGAAAAAAAAAAAAAAATTAAAACCGAAACTTACAGAATCATAAACCACAGGCTTTAAGGGTATGGTAAAATATTGAATCAAAATATAAAAATCTATTTCCTAATTCACAAACATCAAATTTAATTTCATCTTTCCTAAAAGTACCAATCCCCAGCTGTAATAAACATTCATAAAAAAAATAATAAAAACAGCAACAACATTAACAAGAAAGACAAGAAATAATTAACAGCTGTTGTGTTGCTGTTCAAGTATGTGCATTGATGAGTTTTGCCAAAATCATAGCAAAAATACTTTATCATAACCATCACGTTCTAAGACTTAAAGTAACCTTATGACAGGAAAGTATGCAAATTGCATTTTACAAAACCTGCTTTTTGCTGGCAAGCAGCATTGACTGCAGCCATGATGCACAGTGGAGGAGGGGAGGCAAAAACACTCCCACATGCACAAGCAGTCAACATTCCTTTCCCAACATATCCTGCAAATTAGGAAAAGCAAAAAAAAGGAAAAGAAAAATATGGATTATGTCCAATCATTATTTCTTTTGAAAAGTCCTTTTTGCTACATCTCATGATAAATTCATAGATTTTTATTTTCTACAACCCCCCCCCCAAAAAAAAAAAATTCAAGTGGTTGCATACTTAGCATAGTCAACCCTTTTACAATCACTGAGATTTCAAAACCCACCAAATTCACAGGCCAGAGGGAGAAGAGAGAAAAGAGAAAGAGAGAGAGAGAAAGAGAGAGAGAGAGAGAGAGAGAGAGAGAGAGAGAGAGAGAGAGGAAGAGACAGAGGGAGAGAGACAGAGACAGAGAAAGATGGAGCGAGCAAAAATGAGGATAGAACCAGAGAGAGCAAAGAAAGAGAGACAAAAGAATGAGAGAGAGAGAGAGAGAGAGAGAGATAGACAAAGACAGAGAGAGAGAGAGACTGCAGAGGAGAGAATAAAAGAGAATCAAAAAGAATGAATGAGACAGAAAAAAAATAGGAAAAAAAAAAGGGAAAAGGGGAGAAAAAAAAAAAACTATGAGAGACTGAGATAGAGCATGAAAGGCAAAAGGAAGGAGTAAAAAGAGAGAACAAAAATGAGAGAGCGAAAGAGAAAGAGAGAGAGAGAGAGCAAAAGGCGATATAGAACAAAAAAAACTTGAGAGAGAAAGAAAGAGAGCAAAAGAGAGAAAGCAAGAGAGAGATAACCAAAAAGGAGAGGGAGAGAGAGTGAGCAAAAGAGTAAAAGAGAGAGGGATTCTCAATACTTGCATATAATCCTTTCATCATTAACTGATGTAGCTATTCTTATGAGGTTTTGCTCTTTAATATTTTTCTTGACGAAAGGAAAAATTACAGAACAATCTTTAGAGAAGTTCATTATGTCACACAATTTTCTTCAAACAGTATCACAATCAACATTAAAATATCTGAAACAAAGCTTGGCAAAAAATAACAAATCAAATGAAAAGCAAAATACACAAACACTCATATTTAATACCTTCAAAAAAAGTGTATGAAAAAATTTACTCTGTAGATAAGATAATTTGCTTAAGTCAAAACCTTCTGTCTACTATTAACTATTTTGAAAAGGCACATTTTAATTGTATTAAAGAAAGCAGCTCTCATATAGTCTCTTATAATTTATGAAGTATAATAACCTGAAAGATAAATTGAAAAGTGGTAATGTTTAGCTAGTGCATCAGTTCTGAAAAATTGTTAGTATTGCTGTCATGCTCTTAGAGGCTGATGCTCTGAATTAGGCAACAGAACAGGCACATATTGACAGTAATATATATAACCCCAACTTGAGATTTTGATAATAATTTTTTTTTGAAAGTTGCCTTCCTGCTTGAGCAACCCAGCGACATTATCTAAGTTTTACTTTGTCAGAAGCTATAATCTGGGGCCAGACCAAGAATGACACAGGGACTATCATTTACACCTGGCTGGGTTTATCAAGAAAAAAAAATACATTCTCACAATGAAAAAAAAAAACAAAAAAAAACAATAAACCACAGAGAAGTCTTCAACTTTTCAACACAGTGGCTTCTAAAATTCAACACATCTAGTTTTATTTTACTTACCTGCGTGACCTGGCTCATGTCCTGAACCGCCACCACTGATGAGAATAACCTTATTTTCCGATAGAAACTGGGAAGTATCAGTCCTTACAACTACAGTGTATCCTTCTACCAGGCTCAGGCCTGGATGAACTGCCACCAACCCTTCATTGCTCTCACGCTCACATTCGTGAACCTAAAAGAGCAAGAATAGTCAATGCATTTTAAAAGAAGTACCTCTATGGGTTTACAAAGATCAACTAAAAAAGAAAGGAAGTGCATTCTCAAAATCCACCCAAATGTAACAAACAATGCTAAATATATTATCACACATGGTAACATCAATATGCTCTTTGAATGTACATAAAACTAAAATTTTTATAAAACTTATGTAAAAAATCATTCTAGCCTTAAAAATGAAGTTTTCTGCATTTCAGTCATCATACAGCCAAACTCTGTTCACGTGAATAAAATATTGCGTTTTTGAGATTACAAATTCATTGCAAACTTAAATGATTCCCCTAATGTCAAGTGATATTCCATACACACCATTTGCAATCCTATCTGATGTGATTTGTGAGATGTTGTGTTATTGACATCCCTAAGATTGTTTTTCTTTTCTTTTTGTTTCACGATTTCATAAACTTGAATTTTTTCCAAATTTTCAGCATTCCTTAAAAATTTATTTTTAATATGACTGTTTTATATCTGTATGACCAAAGATTATGAGTATTATAACGTCCAACTGTCATCACTAGAGTAAAACCAACCATGGGTAGTGATCGTTTCTAATCTTAATAACACCTAAAGGACTGTTGACGAGAATACTCGCGAAAGAAAACCAATCATAAAAGACCAGCGACGAGTATTCTTGCAACAGCTAGGCCACTATTTTATTCCAATCTAAACCTTATTTTTTACATAAAAACTTTGAAAACGCTTATTTTGAATTTCTAGTAACCTTTTTATGGGCATACAAACAAAGGATTACCATTATACTAGGCTTATCACTATTGGTGTTAAAGGCATGCATATAGATTTCAAGAAAATGGGGGCGGCAACTCCGGTCCTCGGGGTTGCACAGGGAGGTGGCAGCCCTGGTCTGGGAGGGGTAACTCTAGGGTGGCAAAGCCGGTCCTTTAAGTGTTAATTTTTAACTGATTGACATACTTGATGTCAAATTCAAGCTAGGCTGCCTGTAATCATCTGCTTTTAGCTCTAGTACCACTTTTTTTATGTGTGTGTGTGTAAGATTCAGTTTTCATTTCTGTTCATACAGTGGAATACTGTTAAGCTAGTGACCTTGAGAGATTAAAAATCGCATCAACCTATCCATTGCATCAAGCTTAAAAGTAAAGAAAAGAAGCTCAGTGTAGACCAGAAATATAAGATCTCCTCGGGCAAATTAAAAAAAAAATTTTTTTTATATTTATAAGATATTCTTTTTTTTTTTAATGAAGGTTATTTTCATCATTTTGGTCAACATTATCAATTTTTCAGCAATCTTTAAAATTTTCTATGATTTACTAACATTGTTTTTAGTTCATTGTTATCAATATAAATCAAAAATCTTCAAATAAAAAAAAATGGGATTTTCATATTTTTTTAAAGTGATATTCTAAAGTTTTTGACTGACTATGACCTAGATGTAAACCACAACTTTCATCTAATTCATAAATGATTTTTACTTCATTCTAGAATTCAACAAAATTCAAGTATATAGACAAAAGTAAAACAAATAAACATGACTGAAAATTAAGAAAAAAAATCTGTTGATACTAAGAAACATACAAATAAAGTGACAATTGTAAAATTTTCTTGCAAAATGCAAGGCATTAATATATGGCTTAGTAAACTATGTTGTTTCACTTTGAATCGGTGGATCTGGTTTCTATCCATGCTGACAAGGCCTAACAGATAAAGGAAAGCTGAGAAAGGAAGGAAATATCAAGACAAAACTAGATAAGGCAAGACTTCAGAATTGCACTCAAGAAAAGTAAATCTATGAAAGGTAGACTGCTAACCAACACATCATATTACTATGTAATCAATGTGAAAATAAAAACAGAATATATCTAGAGATCACTTGTTTTATTTTTAACTTAATTACTGAGACACAGTTTTAGAGGAAGCTCATACAACAAGACTACTCATAAGCAAAATCCGTAAACGTCAAGCAACCTTTTTCGGCCATGTTATGCGAAGAGAAAAGTTGGAGAATCTTGTAACAACAGGAATGTTGGAAGGAAAACGCAGTAGGGGAAAACAACGAGAAAAGCTCATTGAAGGCCTGACAGACTGGCTGAAGGCAGGGAAATCGTTGGAAGCAATAGAAGCGACAAAGGACAGGAAAAAGTGGAGGACCATGATCGCCAACGCTGTAAAGCAAGGCACCTGATGATGATGACTGAGACAGACCTGAGCAACAAAAACCCCATTACCCAAAATGGGGATACTAAGGTGATATTTTTTGTCAATAAATCACAAAAGATAGATCTAGATCTAGTAATGTTTTGAAACTTAAATTTAATTCGTTGGCTAAAATTGCTCTCATTTCGTCATTACAAACGAAACATGGCTTTGAGTGCAAAATCAGAAGTCTTTCCCTAGATAAACACTATCAAACATCACACAATAAAATTGGGGTATTTTTTTTCAAATTTTAAATTATTACTTGATACCTTGGCCCAAAGTTAGGCCAAACTATTCATTGCCTTCTTTGCTTTGTGTGAACAATCGTAAGATCTAGATTCTAGATCTATATCTTTTAAAAATAATTAACTGACCTGAAATTCCAAATCTAGATCTATGAATCAATTAAAATTTATTGATTCTTCCACAGCTTAGACTTCTAAATTCGATTTGAGCTAGCAATCGTCTTACAAATTATGCCTTACTTTGTTTATAAGTTTCTTGGTCGTCACAGATGACATTATTTATTGTGTCTATCAAATTCTAGATCTAGAATGTTATAATATTCCTGCTATTATTTTGCTGATTCCAAGCAAGTCTTTATTGCTTAAAAAATTAGATCTACATCTAAACTCTTGATTTATATTTTAGATAAATCGATCCTCAATCTGTCGATCTGGTAAAAATTCTAATCAAGGTATTTCACAAGTTTCTAATCTTTGTTTACGTCCCCTTTGTTTTACATGAAACCTGGTGTGGAGAACAGAGTGCAATAAAACGAGTTAGCGGACTCTGTTGTGTGGAGAGGGGCGTTTTTCGTTGTGTGGTTCACGTTTTATCGGGTTTGCCAATGCAGTTTTTATAATTATTTCAACACTCCCGTACTTGCTCCACATTATGTAAATCTTTTTATTGTACGCCGAGATTGGAAAATTTATTAAAAAAATAACTTCAATGAGTGATATATATGTACTATTTTTAGCACGTCTGCCAGTAATCATACAGTATCTGTTATACTCAATAAATCAAAATATAAAAATTATATTGAAACCATCGAGCTTTTAAAATCTTCCTCAAATAGTATGTTCCTGCGGTACTTTTATGCATAAAATTAAGTAGGATAATTTTTTTTTTTTAATTTCAAAAAGCCTACGCTCTAAAACTAATAACAAAAAGACCAGCAAGAGTTTTTACAGCAGTTGTAACGAGTCATCAAAAGGCTAGAAAAAACAGATCTCGGTAATAAATCTAACCCCGTCATGAAAACAACAAGCAACCATAACAATTGCCTTTTTGGGGCACCACCACCACTACTACTACTACTACTACTACTACTACTACTACTACTACTACTACTACTACTTTATTATTTTTATTGTTGTTGTTGTTGTTTCTATTATTATTATTATTATTATTATTATTATTATTATTATTATTATTATTATTATTATTGTTATTATATTGCTTTTAATGCCTATCATTGTATTTTTAACTTTTTGTTTTCTTGCGTTTTATTCATTTTTTTTCTTTTTTTTTTTTTTTAGGAAAAAACAGGAAAAA
>BLXT01002730.1:496886-508185 GCA_019648995.1 Plakobranchus ocellatus
TTTTTTTTTTTTTTTTTTTTTTTTTTTGTTCCTTTTGGTTTTTGTGTGGTTTGTTGTATTTCAACTTTAGAAACCTCAGCCTCTTATTTAGTCATCATGTTTTGGGTGAGAATATTTTTGTAACTTCCCAGTGAAATTCCACGTCACAAGGAGATTGATTTTATTAATCTAAGGTAATAGTCTGGTAGCACTCATATGATTAGTATCTTTATTCTTTTTCAGGCCAACAGATCATCACTATCCCTGTGCCAGTGTCAATTAGTGGAACACCAGTAAGTTGAAACAAGGGTGATGAGGAAAAAGGAATGAACTTTTTAAAATTCATCTTGCCTGTATGGGTTCATAATTACTGAAGTGTACAGAGAGTCATGGATTGCTCTCTAATGCAAATTTATTTTGTTACCTACAAATGATGGGGTAAATGGTTTTTTTTTGTTAACAATATGAATCAGAAATAATTAGAAGATGTAAATTTGAAAAAAAAGTTTTATCAGCAAAAGAAAATTTCAAATTCAACTTCAGATGTATTAAAAAAAAACCAATGAACACATGACCTGATATAGCACACCAGTTACATCAGAAATTTTTTTCATGAAAAGCACTAGGCCTGCGAAGGTGATTATTTTTTTTTCGCTATTCATGTATTTTAAAATGGTTTTTATCTGTATACTCTTGCAGTGAGACATGCTTGGAGCAGGATTTTTTCCCAAACCTTTGACTCCCGCTCTAAAAGAGCTCTACTGTATAAACTTCCTGATAATACTTAGTACTGTGAAGATTAGTCAGACTAAGAAGTGTTTGCTCATGTTCTAAATGAAATAGCACAGTCACCAAAGAAAGGTTTGCATAAGAATAACAATTTAATTTTATTACTTTATTATGTGAATGACCCCATAGTTTAAAAACTAATTGGTGAAAATGTTAAATCAATTTTTTTTCGTTTCTAGGTGTTGCAGTTGGCACCACCCCCAAGTGTAGAGTCACCTAAGATGAATCCACCACCACTTAAAAAAGTGAAAAAATGACAGTGATTGTATTGGCTTTTGGTTTTGTATGTATGTACATAGCATAATTTTATATTTATAAATGATTGTATTTTTGTATGCAATTTGGAAGATTTGAAAGTGTACAGAAAAAATATTTTCTATCAGCAACCTTCAAACTAAAGTCTGTTTTTAATCCTTCTTGCTAAGTTGAACTTACTCCTTTTTTAATATTTTTTCCTGATTATTGTATCACTATTTTTCAATGTATTAGTATCTGTTTTTCGTTTGTTTCATTAGGCATAATAGAACGATAATGCTATAGCATTTAATAGTGCTTTTGAGGGCTTTATTTGGCAAGAGTGAAATGGCTCAAACTGAAAGCTGAAGTCAAAAGAACTTTTTCTCTTTGTCTTTGTATTCTGATATATTGACTATACGTATGTAAAAAAAAAAGAGAGGAAGTTGAAGAAGTATTAAGCTGTTAGTAAGAAAATAGAAAGTCTAATTTCTTTTTTTGTTAAAGGTAGATTTTACATCTGACCAGAACATGTATTTTAGTGTAGTATTATAATACCTTTGGATTGGAACTACACAATCAAAATACAGTGGAATACGTTAAATCCAAAATTCTATGGAGTATGATTTCTATTTCGGTTTAAGCAAAGGGCATTAAATAAGACTCATAAAGGAAGGGGAGTAAGCAGCTCCCAAATTATGAAGTTAAACCAATCCAACCCATCGTCACATCACAATGTAACATGCACACGCCTACCCATGCATCTTTCTCTCTTTGTTATCAATCTTTTTATCTCCTCTTTCCCTTTCAGTTAAGAGGTTCTTGCGCCTATTATATATCTAGAATGATAGAGCTTTCACAATTTCATCATCGCCTAAGTAGGTTTTCCTATCCTAATGTCCTCCACATTTACAATTTAATCATTGCCAAAGTTTTCCGGTACTGATGTCCTCAACAAGAGAGATGGCTTTATTACTGGCTGTGATGCAAGTGTTTGGGTATCTTTGCGCCTTATGGGATCTAAACCAGTAGGAAGGTGTCTGGCATAGTCCCGCTGTGTAACTGAGTGGTGGAAGAGAAGGGAAAGACGGGTGTGTGCAGTGGATCTAGTCCTAGGCAGACATCAGGCCTGGCCTACTGTAGTGTGAGGTAACAGTATGGGGTTTGTGTAGAGTAATGTGAGGAAGAAAGGGAAGAGCAAGGTGTGTCATGTCAAAAAACGGATTTTTTTGTGCATGTCAGTCGGATAATGACTGGGCTTTCCCAGTTGTTTTTATTTCACTTTAGTAATAGTAAGGCAGCCAACATTTTTGGTTCATAGCATGTTTAATAAGAAATAAATAAGACGAAAAATGGACAGCTCTTCAATTTCTTTTTGGTTCAGACGTCTTTGTGTCAGGTGTGGTCTACTGTACAAACCATGACATTATGAGATGATATTTTTTTTCATCATATTTTTGAACAAAATTTTAGTACTTGTGCATGTTTCTTATGGAGTATTTTCTCAATAAATTTGGCCCAGAAAAGCTGTAAAATTTGAAAATGGACACACATGCTGGACTGCAGGACTGGCTGACTTCTGATTTCTGCATATTAGTATATATATATTATATAAATTACAGTGGAACACTTTAAAACAAAAATACTAGGGTCTTTGCAAATTATTTTGGTGAAGCAGGAGATCAGGTATATGCGAATATATTAAATTATGGAATATTATTTTATACTTCAATGTGTTCATGGTAGAAGAAATCGCATTGTGTCATTCAGTCTCCAGGCAAAAGACACTTAAGTGTCCAGGATTTTAGCCACATTGTTTTTTTTTCTCCATATGATTCCTGAATTTTTTTTTTTATTCTGCTTTTTTATGAGTTCAAGGATTACAAGTTGAACACTTGTAATTTGCCAGGATAACATTGCCATGGATTCTAGATTACTGAAATCTTTGTAAAGGTCATTCAACAGAACCTATATTTCCTGCACTGGATTTTGTGAAGATTGCACAAGAGGGTTATGTTCTTCATTTGTGTAGGAAGTATGATATATTTGTTGTCATTTATTTATATTTTGGCTGTCCAGAATAGTTGGACATAAATTTCACGCAATACTGTTAAAAGCCATGGTTGGCTTTGCATGGTGCTGATTTTGAAAAATATGTATTAAAAAAAAAAAAATAATAATAATTGTGTGTAAAATGTGAGAAATGTCAGTATGAATGGCTGATCTAGAAAATGAGAATGAGAAAAAAGAAAAAAATGTTTAACATTATCTTTAGCTTTCTATTTTTGAATAAAAGCCAAAGAAATACTTATTTTGATTTAAATCACTATATGTTGTGACTTCTTGTATTTAGAATTGATTGTATTATGTGAATTTGAAAAAAAACATAGTGCTCGGTCATCACAAAGAAATCCTCAAACCCCGAATACAATCTTGTTCGCAAACTTTCACATACTGTTGGTTTAGAGAGCAAATGAATGGGCCCATCTCTAAATGTGGAAAAAAAATGGATAGCATGGTTATCTCAAAGAAATTACCAAACCCCAAATGAAATCTTGCCAGCAAAATTCAAATATCTTGGCTTCTTGATAACATCAGATTGTAGATGCACAAATGAGATAAGAAAAAGGAATAGTCATGGCCACAGATTGAACCCCATACTGGCAAAATAAAAGTGGGCACCAAAATAAGGATAATGTATACTGCTTGTACTATTACGTAAGTGAATGTTGTACAGTTAACAGGGAGATGGAGAGAAAACTGGAAGCAGTAGCGGCGTGGTTGATGAACAGAATGAGTTGGAGAGAAAACTGGAAGCAGTAGTGATGTGGTTGATCAATAGAATGAGTTGAAGAGAAAACAAAACTGGAAGCAGTAGTGACGTGATTGATCAATAGAGTGAGTTATCATAGACTGGATTAAAGCCCCATGAATTGGTACTGAAAGAAGCTAAGCTTAAGCTATGATTAATTCAAACCATAAGATGGAGGTACTGGTAATTGCAATTTCTAGGACACATTTGCTGATACAAGGATTTGGAACATTTAACAATCACTAGCGAGATTGAAGGCAATACAGATAAACTGAGAATAACTTCTGTTGAAATTCTTAACTCATGGGCAATAGGTAATGGTAGAGACAATACTAATAGTAATAGCTTTATAAGGTTAACTGTGAACAGCTTTGAATGGAGACCATGATTGCCAATATCTGTTCTCTACAGGTCACTTAAAGAAGAAGAGAATTTCATATACTTCTTTTCCACACAAATAGAACTTGATTTAAGTATTTAAATTAAGGCAAAAATGTGTTATTAGAGATATTGATCTTTGTTGAATACATGTATACCAATATTGTTGAAAACAAAACTTTGTATCAATTAAAACACTTGACAATTTTTATAACTTGATATTTTAGCTGCATTATATATATATTATATATATATATATATATTTATATATATATATATATATACATTTTTGTTTTATTGCAATATTATTTGACAGAACAAATTTCAACAAAACGAATAAACAAAATTTCAACAAGCACAAATTTTACCATCAATAGTTAAATACTTAGGTTAACAAACTTGTTTCACACATAGAAAGAACAATACATAATGCAGGCTAAAATTTAAAGTTTATTTGAACAATTCGAAGGAAAAGACCATAACCTGATTGACATCTATCAAAAAATACATTCTCATGTATAAAAATAATTTTCTCCAAGATTTTTGTTATCCAATACTGGGTAGTGTTTTAAAAGAACTATCTGTTGGAGAAAACAAATATTTGTTTTTCCCGTACACTTTTGAAAAAATTTAAATACATGTATACCTTATTAGTAAAAATGGAAAAAAAATTACTTTGTAACTTTTTAGTTCTCTTCAGAAATAAAACCTGTTAGAAAATAGAACTTGCATCTTCAGACTCAATTTTGATGCACGTAACTGGCATCAAGTGGAGAGTAACATATTCCTGCCTTAAAGCAATCATTTTCTAACATGTTGCTTGAGAGGGACTGTAAGTTAAGTCAAAACCATCTTTGTCTCTAGTTGAATTGAGAAGTAACAAACAAAATATAGTATTATCAAAGGCTAATATAATACCTGTATCAAAAAATAATGTATAAATTTTTACCCAAAACAACAAGTATTTACAAGATTACAAGTGAAATATTGAATGATATTTGATGATGTACTTTAGCCAGTCTTCTTTGCATTCTCCCTTGTGGAATCGTCATGAGAGAGTTCATGTTGAAGGCTACTGCAACTAATGTAAGTACAATGTTTCTTGCCCTACTGCAGACTTAGTATCAAGTGGGACAATGTAGGGACACGATTTTTACTTTTAGCAATGATTAATATGCTCTGCATTCCCTGTTCAGATTCCCCACAGACAGTCATATTTTCAGTTTTAAGAGCATAATTTACACCAATGAGAGAGAATGGAAAAACGAGAGATGGAGAGAAACAAAGTGTTCAAATAGGTATTCAGAAAATCTTCTAGTATATTATTAGTTGACCTCCACAGTCAGTTGCTACCTTTGAAAAAAAAATGGAAATATTTTGGGCATTTAGATCTAAAAAAAAAACCAAAACAAAACAAAAAAAAAAGGCACTGATGATACATGGCAGCTTTTTTATACATTTCAGAATAGAATGACAATATATAGAGACTGTCTGTCCAGAACAGGTTTCTTCACTTTTTATGAAAACCATTTGATATTTTTTTATATTTTAACACTTTCTGTCCCCCAGGAATTTTCATGGCTGTGCACAGCCATTTTGTTATTTGCATATATTTTCATGATTTTTACTTAAATAGCTTATAATGATCTATAAAAAAAATAGCTCTAGCAAAGTAGGCCTATATATCAAATTGAAGGAAACTGAATGTGCAAAGGTTATTTCTATTTCAGCTGATCATAAATATGTAGTTTTGTTGTTTATTAGCGAGCTGCACTTTGTGGATTTGGTCACTAATGTATAGAAGTGGCTCTGAGCTTGTAAGCTGTGATTTCAAATTGATTAGCATTCTCCCAACAAAATGCTGGTGACAAAATTTTGCTACTTTTGAGTTATGGATCCTTAATCACAAAATTGAACAAAGCAAGAAGAAGATTTATGAAGTTTAAGCTCATTGCAATCACTAAATATAAATATATATTTTTTCCTTTCAACTAAAAAGAAAAACATGAGAACTTCTTGAATGAAATTTTAGCTCAGTTTTAATGTTGGCTGTTACCAAGCTTTGAAAATTCGCTCTTGAAGTAAAACCACAAAAATATCTAAACCTTATTCTTTTCCATTTAAAAACTATTCAAATTACAATTTAAAAAATTTATGTCTGTCTTCACCATCACCAATTATAGTTGCATTGGAAATAAAAAGCCATTCATATTCATAATATGATAATGAAAACCAAGTATTCTTGGGTTAAATATACTTATCCATTATTTAAAAAATCCTAATGTGAAAAGAAAAATGTATTCGATTTAGGCATAATATCAATGTACCATAGTGAAATGTTGGCTTGAAAATTTAAAAAAAAAGAAGAAAATCAGGTGTCTGTTATAAAAGCACTTTACAGTGGAGTCTTCTTAACTCAAACCATAAATTTTCTTTGAATTTTCCATTATCCCCTTGTAAAAATTTAAGCATCAGCTTGAATAATACAACAAAGAGACAAAATGAATAAAGTAGGGATCCTATATGGTTTTATAATAAAATTTGAAACGTGATTTAAAAGGATAATTATTTAAATCAAGAGGATCCTTACTTCTGTTGCATGTCAAATTACAAATTGTTAAAAAGAGGCAGTAAATTTATGAAATAATAAAAGGCACTTTGTGAAAACTATCACTGTCATGTATGCGCAAATGGTAAAAATACCAGTTTCCAACCTCCCTCATGAAAATAGATGCGCTGATATATATTTTAAAATTCATTCAGCTGAAAAAATAAAAAAAGAGAGGAGTCTAAAACATAAGAGTTGGAAAGGTTAAATGGAATGTTTCATGAAGAAATATAAAAGTAACAAATAATAAATTAACGTAAATTGAAACACAATTTGTATAATGGAACAAAAAAAAAAAATAAAAAAAACAAACATATGGTATCATTAAATCTTATTATTTCACCAACTAATCTCAAAGGTTTAATTTGGCTTCATTGTGCACAATCATTCAATTCTATATTCTAATAATGGTTTATATATAACACACTGAAAGCTGTTACATCTTACATTTAAAAAAAAAAATCAAAGGAGTATGGGCACTACTGCACAAAAAGCCAAAAAAAAAAAAAAGGCCTCGAAACTGCTTACAAAACGAGGTACCTTTATTCAATGCATCCCAATTTTGGAAAAGCATTTTTCATTTTAAAAAAAGTGGAATTTAAACAAAAATCTATTTTCATTTCAAACAATCACCGTTTCGCATTGCTGATATCAAACGCTCTCATTTTGATGCTAGTTAAACAGCTACAGATGATCAATATCACAACTCTATGTGGTTCCTGCAAAAAAATGGAGAAAGAAACAAGTATCGAAAAATTCAGGACCTGCTGAGTAAATCCAATTTATCAGGTTTAAGCCAATTTTAAGAAAGGTTTTATAAGAATGTAGGTTACATGCTATAAATCAGATTTTTTGGCACGGTGCAAGTTTCCCATAATAATTTCATGTCTTAAAAATGGCTGCTCTGAAATGATTTAAAATGAACTGTGCAATGGTCAAAACAAGAAAATTCTATTTTGATTTTGATATGCCTATTATACATTATTTTTTTATTAAAAATGCTTTTTTCCCCCCTTAGTTAAAGCTTTGATTTATATTACAGGCCTAAGAGTGATGGACATTAAAACTGTCTGAAAAAAGAATAAAAAAAAGCCAGGGTCAAGAGGGGACCAGAGAGTAAAAAAAAAAAAAAAAACATTTCCCATTACTCAAAATTAAATTTGGCCTCATTATTCTAAAGTAACAAATTGTTGCCTCTTGGTGAATATATGGTCTTGGAGGGTGAAAGTCAAGCTTTGTTGTCTGGCTATTATTATTCTTTGCTGCACTTGAATTTGATTTTGAAATTGAATCAGAATCAGGGGTATCTCCAGATTCAAGATCAATCAGACCTTATTCAAGTTTATCTAACTTGCGAATGTAAGACTTGAGTGGGGAATCATTGGTGTCTTTTTCCTCTACCCATGCCAACTTGAATTTGTTTTTAACTGAGCTATCAAGCTCTGTTACTGAAAAAATCACATGCCATCTTGTGCGTCTTCAGAGACAATGATTACACTATATCAAACTTGTGTTTAGGCCTAGAGATGTACACTTGCTTCATGCATATCAGCAAATAGAATTTGCTTTGTTTGCACATGTACACGTGTAGGGAACATTAGTATTGCCCCATCAGTATGACTGCATTTTGTGCATTTCATCATTTACTTTGTTACAGAGACTCAAGGTGGCTGGTGCATGCTCAAGGGAGTGGTCTGAAATTTTTTCAGGACCCAAATTGTTGGAAAAATACCTCACTAAGGGAGGTATAAAGACAAATTACGAGTTGGCCATTTTACTTTTTAATAAAAATATTAATCCTGCTGATTAATGAGATTTTTTCTGACTATTTGTTCTTTTTCAACACTCACATCTTGAGTGGGAAAACAAGATGATGTGTTTCCACTTTAAATATAAAAAATTTGAAAAATTAGTTTCTTGCGATGCTTCAAGTAGGGAACTAAAAGCAATTAATTCTTTATAATATACTCTACAAATTACCATATGTTATGTGATTGATTTTCAATGAATCAACAAATGTCCTTTGATTTATCCAATATTATCAAGTGTATAGGTAGAGTAATAAGACTCTTACAAATTAGTGGGCATCAACAATGCTAAAAGTTGGAAAGTTAAAAATGAATATCTATGTAAAAATCTGGCAGGTTTATTATAAATTGCAATGGATAATCAGCATATGACGATGGCACACATTGCAAAACCAAGACATGTAAAACACTTACATATTTGCGCTAGGGGACATGCAATCAACAAAGGTGTTTGTGAAAATTATACATGTAATTTTAGTACACTCAGCGTGCAACATTGTAGGCACAAAGAAGTAACAGGGAACAAAAATTAATTCACCTTATAATTTGAATTAAGTTTGAGTGAAGCACTTGTAGGCACTTTTGAAAACAATAAATGCAGTGAATGGTACTTTCTGAAATTTGCATGACAAGTACATTCTTCCTAGATGATGGTCAAAAAATTAAAAGTGACTTTATGGAAAAAAAAAGACACTGAAAGACGATCTGGACTATAGACCAATGTAAATGTTTATAAAATTTAAATTGAAATGACCCATGACATTATGCGAGTGGCATAATGTGGATTACGAAAATATAGAATTCACTGAACTTTAAATTGTCAAAGCGTATACGTTCATAAAATTTTGGCTGTAGAATGAAGATGGAATAAAACTTTTGGAAAGGACATTGATTTTTTAAAGATGGGTGGTTCTTGAGTCTAAATCAAAATCATTCATGGACAAAATTTTTCATGGTAGATGAAAATATCAGTATGTATATTACAACATATCAATTTTAAACTTTGAAGTCAAAAACAATTGTGAACTTGCAAATAGAATGAGGAATCAAGAAATGTGAAGGCTATAAAACAAATTATTCCAACTAATAATATCAGAGCCTAATTCACGCAAGAAAAAGTTTTATCACAGACACTTAATTGAGGCATTCTTTTCTTTTTGAATTGAATTTATGTGACAAAATATACTTTTATATCACTGCTCAAAATATTCTTAAACAAAGTATTCATAAATAAGCAATCATTCAGAAATTGTTTTGGCTTTTGCATACTTTGGAAAGAACCTGTACTTTAAAGGCAATAAACTGGAAATTAAGGGGTAAAATTGTTTATAATTTATGTATGCCTCTTGTGCCCAATCCGTTAGACTAGGAGCACATCTCAGATATTCTAATTAAGTTTTAAATCATCATTTCTCATCAAATTTTCAGTGGCAAAATTGCATAGGATTTTTTTACTATACATTCATGTTGAATTATATTAAAAAGTGTTAAGAGAGTAAAACAATTACTTCTGATGACAATTTTTCCAAAACTCTTATTTCCAACATAAAGATAACACAACAACAATAATTCTTTATAATCAAAGATAACACTATTCAAAAAACAAATCAGTAAGTACATGACACTCAATAAGCACAAGTCATGAGACATTTTGTGATAGGAGCAAGTGTAATGAATGAAAGAACAGTTGACTTAGTTACTAACTTTTTTTGCATCCAAAATTTTTCTCCTAATCATACAGAGAGTCTTGCAGTGTTTGGCACCATCTAAATTGATGCTCTCCAGGAAACCATATACTATTTTTCTGCAAACATCTTATCTTATTGTGACACTACACACGTCTTGAGATCAGTCCTAATGAGTTGATATTGCAATCAACACTTTTAAGAGAGAAAAATCATGTTATTCCCTTTTTCTGAAAGCTATTTTAAAAACTTTAAAAGCTAATAACTTGGCTCATAACTGATATACATCTATGCCCAGTTTTTACCATTACAGACATGCATACCCTGCATACCCTTGAAAATTCTTTTGAGGAACATAAAGTGCAAAAATGTGGAACATCAGATGAAAATGTGTAACAGACCTGAATATGACAAGGAACAATGCTGAGTGACCAAAAGAATAAACCCTAATTTGAAAAAAAAAAGTGCATAACATCATGCATTTTCCTTTAGGACAGGAGAGTGTAAAGGATAGCAGATTCTGTCTAAATCAGCCCAAAACACCAAGCCAGCATGTTTACGTGTATACCTTCTATTTTACATGTATTTTCCTTAATGTTAAGCAAATCGACCCAAGATGAGTATGAAAGGACAAATTGACTTCTCATCCTTTTATATCTGTTCAAATTTCACATTCTACTGCAATGACTTGACCAATTTTGGATTGCTGATTTCAATTTTACCACCAAAATTTGGTTTAAATAGCATTTCTCAATTGGATACAAAATAAGCAATCCCGCATAAGCCTGAAAGTAAACTTGAAGGGTCTATTGCCTCTCAACTTTAATTAGCGTCCAAAAATCCAGGTTCATAAAATAAAACCAATTGGATAAAGGTTTTGGTCAGATATAACATCCTGTTGGTAGGTCATAACCAACGTTTCAAGGTTATTTAGATAAAGGCCTGTTTTGACTATTGTCCAGTTTGAGGGAGTGAACAATAAATCCCCCCCCCCCCCCCCCCCCCC
>BLXT01002730.1:529775-545791 GCA_019648995.1 Plakobranchus ocellatus
AGTAAATCTATTGATAATCTATTGGCCTTGAAAGGTAGATTTTTATAAATTGTCATTATATTGGACGATAATTGGTATTTAAATACCAAAAATTGTGAAAAAATGTTCAATACTTTTCTATTTATAGCAAAATAAAGAAATTGCTATCAAGTTGATAAATTACGGCCCCTGATGCATACATAGATTGAAAATTTAACAAAATATGGATGTAAAGAGCTATTTCTACGTTCAAACTATGTGAAAAAGGAAGAAAAGTGTAAATCTCGCGCATGTGCAAAAGTAAGTTAACGTACATTTAGTACTTCATTCAAATACTAACCCATCTATACTGAGCCGGTTTTACCGTCTTTGGGTCCAAATGTAGTAATATTTTGAGCCGCAAAAAGCGGCTTAGGGTAGTGAAACAGTTAATTTTATGGAATGTATCGCCTGTGTGCAGTAGGCCTATTGGAAAGGCGGCCCGAAAGCTTTCACTCATTTCTTTTCGATAATTCTATTTCCAGATAAAAGTATTTGAACTCTAGGCTACATTTCAATTTCAGTTCTAAAAAGACTTGAAACTTATGTTTTATTTTAATTTCACAGAGGCATTTTAAGCTGGAACGAGCTACAATTCTGAATGATTGATTAGGTACATGTAGTCTAATTGTAGTGCGATATTGATTTCAAATACAGTCACAATTTTTTCACACCACAAAAAGAGTGAAATCAGAAATACTGGCAGATTTATAAGGTGCTTGACACTTTGTCAGTTAAAATAGAAGTAATCTCCCTCAAGTTGAAGCCGAACGTTTAAAAGATGACAGAGAGGGATGTTGTCCTTATTGACATGGACTGCTTTTATGTACAAGTGGAGCAAAGATTAAATCCTAGTCTCAAAGGTAAACCATGTGCAGTGGTACAATACAAGACATGGAAAGGGGGAGGGTAAGTAAAGATTTTCATTTTTTTTTTTTTATTTTGTATTCAGAGAGGTAGAAATTAAATGCACTGTAACTGTTGTTTCCAAAATATGTGCCACTGCATTAGTTAGGCCTATGTCCGCATTGTGCATGATTCCAGAGCAGTTAACTCGTAAACATTTAGGCCTATAGTATAATCCTCTCATATTGATTTTGCAGTCAATTTCTATTCAGGATGTGTAAACTTGCTTTCAAACACAAAAAAAGAGTCAAATTTATAGATCTAATTCATAGTCAATGGCAAAAATTCAGACTTTGATATTTAATTATTATAAAAACTAATGATATAGGTGATTTTGATATTTAATTATTATAAAAACTAATGATATAGGTTTTGCTCGATAAAGAATGAACTTTTGTTTTGGTATTATTCATTCAGATATACATTTTTTTTATTTTTTTCGTTCTCATTGAGTGAACTTAATTCATTTATCTAGGCATATTTAGGACTCATTTAATTCCTTTAAAATAGATTTATTTAAATATTTTTACAATGTTACATTATATGTCATTTTTGTTATCTTTATGCGTACCACCGCCAGTCAGGGCTATACCATCTAAGATATATTATAATGCAGTGCTGAGAAGCACAAATCTGTGCCATATGATAGGGTAAAATATCCATTGCAAGCCTTGTTGCCCTATTTCATAGGACTTATCATTTCCAAAAAGTGAGAGGCTGTGACAAATGTTCTACCCCCCCCCCACACACTTTTTTTATGGTTTTCAGAGGTGTAAGAAATCTGGTCCCTTTATAAGCATAGGCCTTTCAGTCGAGGTTTAATCACACCTGTGGCATTTCCAGAGAGAAGTGCCAAAGATCCAGAGATCGCCAAATATATGAGATGGACAGGCTAAAACTGTATATTTTATGACACAAATTTTCACTATTTATCTCTCTTGCTCAGTCTGTCTCTCTCCTTGTAGCTCTCTCTCACTTTCTCTCTTGTCTCTCCTATCTCGTTCTCTCTCTCTCTAGTGTCATCAAAAAAAAAAAACAAAAAAAAACTTAAAAGAAGTTTTCATTTCATTTTGGATGTTGAAATCTTATTTCTTATCACAGCATCATTGCAGTTGGATATGAGGCCCGAAAGTTTGGCGTAACACGACAAATGCGTGGGGATGATGCAAAATTAAAATGTCCTGATATCCATTTAGCAAGAGTTCCAGAAATCAGAGGGAAAGCAGATTTGACAAGGTGAAGAAATTAGTGTGTCAAGTTTAAAAGACACTCAGAATAATTTACTCTGTTTTCAGAATAGAAAAACAAATGGGATTTTTATGTTTTTGAAAGTTCAAGTGTTCTTTAAACATATCACCAACAAGAAAAGAATAGATTTACTGCACAGTTGGTCTATAATCATCTGACAGTTATTTTATTTATGTATTTTGTTCATTTTTGTATTGAATGTCTAAATACAGGCAAAATATTTTCACTTTGAATTTGTTTTTGGTGATTTCTCAATGAGGTCTACTGTGTTTTTCATGTTGAATTGGGCTCTGTGCAATTAACAAAAAAAAAAGTCAACATTATTTTACAGATATGGATTTACAAAACTCAGTCATAGAATTTAAAAAAATTTGTGCCACACACTTTTTACCAAAATATGCAATCATGATGTTTTAAAACTTTTCAAAACAGTGAGAACTGAATATTTTTGTAAAATTTTGAGGTGAATGGATCTTTTGCTATCTTTAAGATTTGAAACTTTAAGATGTGCCCCTGTTAAGGCATCAATTGTTTAATTTTTTTTTTTTTTTTTTCAATCAATAAAATACTCCCTTCTTTAGTTCCAGCTTTTTAACATTGATACAAGGATTTTGTTTTCAGCTAATCCTCTTTACCTTACTTTGTTAAGTTCTTTGCAATTCTTACTTCTGTTAACTAGAGCATTATGTCTCATTTACAAGCGTAACAAGTGCAATTATCTCAATCAATAAAATACTCCCTTCTTTAGTTCCAGCTTTTTAACATTGATACAAGGATTTTGTTTTCAGCTAATCCTCTTTACCTTACTTTGTTAAGTTCTTTGCAATTCTTACTTCTGTTAACTAGAGCATTATGTCTCATTTACAAGAGTAACAAGTGCAATTATGATTCCGACATACGCTATGCAAAATGAAGTGTGATACACCAGAGACAGACCAAATAGTTAAGATGAAAAGAATTTTCTAAAATGGAACTTGATCTATTGAGGCAAATTTTCAATGCCTTAAAAATCTATGGCTTTTATTTTTCCAAGATATCTGAAAATTGGTCCATGTACTGAATGTGCCAGAGTTCAGTTTAGAATAAAAATGTGAAGTAGGAATTTTCCTTCACTGAAGAAGTTTAAGTTGTATTTTTATACTGTTTCATCGAAATTTTTGTTCTTAATCAGATTTTTCGTTGTTGTCTTTTTGATGTAGATACAGAGAGGCAGGAGCTGAAGTGATTGCAGTTTTTAGCAAGTTTTGCTCTTGCGTGGAACGAGCAAGCGTTGATGAGGCCTTCCTTGACATAACTACAGAGGTCTCACAAAGATTAAAAGCTATGGCTGGAAGCTGCACTGTTGTAGAGCAGATTCCAAATACTTTTGTCGAGGGCTTTGAAGGTCCTGAAGGTGAGAACATTTTCTCATGCTGTTTTCAGATGAAAATGAATGAGGCCCTACAATTAAATAACCATTCTTTCTTCGTTCCCATTTTATGAGCACTTAAGCTGACTTTTTAAATATCCACTGAAATATGGTGCAGTTTGACGTGAAAGGAAAATTTAAAGGCTGAACAAAAAATGCACATTGATTTGCAAGGAATATTAATATTAGATAACACTGATAGCCATATTTATATAAATTTTTGGAACACAAATATTCATCATCATATGAGATTTCTTTTCAAATGTACAAATGTGTAACGGTCTCACAAAATGAGTTGAGTTGCGAGTCTGCATCACTGAAATAAACTCAAAATATTGAAGTAAAGAAAGAAAAGTTTCCACTGCTCTATGTACAGAAAGTCTGTAGCATGTCCGCTGAAAGTTCTCCACATTTAGAAGTGAGTAGTATTCACTGCCCATGTGAATGGTTTTCAATTTCATTTAAAGTCAATTATGTAAAACCTCAACTTGACCCATTTGTATACTGGCCTAGAAAAAGGGCGGAATCGTCCGAAAGTTTTACTTTTCCAGATGTTTATTTTTTCTAAAACTACTGATAATGCCGTTGGATATGCCTTTTAAATCATGAAAATAGCTTGTTTAGTTACTTTTTAATGAATTTTTTAAGATGGCAGACAACTGGCTACTAAAACGGAAAAAAACGGCTTTAAAGATTTGCGAGTGTTTTTTTTTTTATTATAACACAATGGAATATGTATATAAAAAATAAGACATAAAGAGTGAAATTGAAGGAAGCTTTTGAATAGTTCTTCATCTGCTTCTGATTCATCTCCTTTCGTGAAATACTCAGTGACAACAGCAATTAGATCTAGGTGCTCTCTATCTGTGTTGAAATTCTCAGAAGGAGATGCCATTTTTTTGCGAGGGTCGGCGACATGGTTCTATTTTTATCTCACGATAATTTGAAATAAATAAGAGTTATGAAATGGCTATATTTTAATTCTTTTCTTCAAAATAGATAATAAGGATGTGCATTTTGTTGTTGAGTATTGTAGATCTAAGTTCATGATTACTCTTAAAACGTCAGCTCTTTTCACAATTTCAACCCAAATCGTCAGAGGTATATTAATACACTCACCTTGGATACTGTAAACACTAATGTAGTGAGGATTTAAAACCCTCAAACGGTAATCCAACTCCTGCAAATATGTAATTATCTGATTTCAGATGTATATTAGATGCAAATTTGCTTTCAAAAATTGAAAATTTGAGCTTACAAGGATCTTTAGGTGCCTAAATCAGAAGTTCAGAAATGTCCATATTTTTGCCTAGCAAAAACAAAGATACGAAAATGTTTACTGTATGCGCAGTACTTGTAGCTTAGAAATATTCATGCGCACTTATTCCCATGGTGTAGCTGAAAAAATTTCCTTTCCATTGATGTGCGATACCTGATGACACGTGTGATTTTTAAGTCTATACAGAGACCTTAAAAGACAAGTTTTAAACGTAGTCAGGCCAATTTCGGAGCTTTTTGTTGATGAAAGACCTCACAAGTAAATTTATAAAAAAATATTTCAAGCATTTTCCTACAATAGAAATCTTAGGAAACAATAAAATGAATGTTGTAGATGGTGAAGACACACAACTCAAGTTTTGACCAATAGCCATTTTTTCTCTATTTTGGGTCATATCTTAGAACGAGTAACTGCGACAATTCTGCGCTTTTCCCTGGCAGCCACACATTTTGTGGGACTGCTACCCAAATATCCGGTATAACAAATGATGAGTTATGTTATTATTCTGTTACATGGATTGTAGTGCTCCTAGCCCTTACTTTGAGGATATATTTATGATTTGCTTTACTAGGCAAAACAGAATGGTTGGAACGCTTGAATGGTGACGAAGGGTTAGAATGTGAACGCCGTTTAGCTGTAGCAGCGACTATGGTTGAGGAAATGAGAGCTGCTGTACTAAAAGAGACTGGCTTTACATGTTCAGCAGGCATATCTCACAATAAGGTGAGTCAAGTCTCAATTCTTCTCAGATGAAAATTGTGAATATTAACTTAATTTGAACCAGCACCATGCTAACTTCCCATATTATCTCTCTTATCATATGTCAATCAATTTGTCTATGTATCACAATTGCTTTGTCAGCAGCCGAATGTTACTTCTTATTATTTTTTTAATATCTTGCACTCTTTTTTCTTAGATGCTTGCTAAACTTGCATGTGGGCGGAATAAACCCAACAAACAAACAGTCTTTCCCTTGTCATCTGTGCCCACTGTATTTGCTACTCTGCCAATTCCAAAGATGTAAGTTTTTTGGTTCTTTTTCTCTGAAGTTAGAGAGGGAGGCATTTTTGAAAATCAAATGTATAATGTTGATTAAGAGTTTTACGACATGAGATGTACATCTAAAAGTGACGTTGCAAAATTTTTTTAACAGTTATACTCTCAAGAAATCTTCAGAATTTTAAAAGAATGTAAGCCAAAATTACAAAAGTGATTTAATGTCAAATTCTTTTATTAGAACTTCAAATATTATTTAAGTATTTTTTAGATACAGAAGAAAGGAGAATGAACACAAAGCAGATAATTTGAATATTTTTTTATTTTTATTTTTTTCTGGTTTATGTTATGTAAAGTTATTCTTCATGTATGACTTTAAAGAGATTTAAGGGATATAAAAATCAATAACTAAGTCTATATTTTTGTCCTTTTCAAGACGTCATTTAGGAGGCAAATTGGGAGCCTTCTTAACAGATGACCTCCATCTTCAGCACATGGGTGATCTAGTTCAGTTTTCAGAGAAAGAGCTGCAGCAGCATTGTGGTATCAAAACAGGGTATGGACAATGGTTGTTTTGAAAAAAAAGAAGAATGTGTGCCACGCAACCGTCCTTAGCAATTGTATTAATTCCATTTATTGCAAACTTTCAAAATGGAGTGGAGGCCCACATACTGAAAAAACCAATAAGTCTAAAAATGCTTGAGTCTATGTGAAAGAATACAATATAAATGTATCTTAATCATATGAGAAAGCAAAGGACTTTAGCAATATTACTGTAGCAAATTAAAGAGCATATCATACCTAATTTTACTTTTTTGCACGTCATGAAAATTTAGTCTTAGGAATCTTAGGAAATCTATATAACTTTACAGAATTGAATCTGCCATTTGAAAGACAGTATTGCATATATTAACCCACACATGGTCAAGCACTGTCAGGTTGCGTAAGCGTTGCAGTTTCATTGGTCAATACCAACATGTCAAAGGTACTTAGGATTCTTGTCATTTTTAGGCAGCAGAGTGCAAAACAATTTTTTTGATTGTGAAAAAGGCTAATTGACAAATAAATGTGACGATACTTCTCTTTGATTGGCTACGACAAAATAATTCTTTATACATTTTTTTTTTCTAATTATGAATATAGATTTTTTTACTGTCTCTTAAATAATGAATCTGGGAGACAAAACCATTGTAATTATACTGTTCAATAAATTGTTGGTTCAAATCCAATAAAGAAATTTATCGTTTAAATAGTGTAATTTGATCACATTTGCCCACTCTAAAAATACAATAAAATAAAAAAAAATAAATTTTTTAACTTACGTAACCGAATAATATTGAGGTTCCACATATGCACATATTATATATGGATGGAGGGTTTCATGACAAAAAGTGCCGTAAGGTATTTTTCAAAAACTGAGAAAAATGTTAGAAAACTCGCTGGTTTTCTTTTTATCTTTTTTTTTATTCTAAAATTTACTCTTGAGCCTCTAACTATGTTTAGCTGACAAACTAATTTGTGATACTGAGAAAGGCAAAGATAATTGGTATATTCACTTTACACTGATAAACCCAAATTTATAAAAATGGATGTTGGTTGTAACTCTTCATGTACTGCTTTGAATTTTTTTGATGTAATTGAGACATAACTTGACTGGTAAATGATTTTTCCTTCTATCGTGATCATATGCTTCACATTTGTAGGCAAATGTTTAAGTGATTTTTTTCCTCCTTGAATCTCCTTTTGTGCATTCTCTAAACAGGAGCTGGTTGTTCAATGCTTGTAGAGGAATAGAATCTGAGTCTGTATCTACTAGAGAGCTTCCAAAATCTATAGGCTGCAGTAAAAACTTTCGTGGCAAAGATATCTTAGATACAAGGGAGAAAGTGAGTGGCACAAATATGGCGGCAATTTTTGTATCACCTCTTACTTTTTCTAGAGTCATAAATTTTTTTTTTTGTAGTGCTTAAAAAATAAAATTTCTTTACATATATTAAAAAAAAAATAGAGTTACACTGCACTATAAAAAGTGTATAGTAAAAATAGGTTAATTTTACCTCCAACCTGTATATGCACGATTTCGATAAGAATTTTTTTAGTATTGTAGAATAATATGCTAATCATTACATGTAACATATATAATGAAATGTTAAATGGCAAATTTGAAATCAGTTGTGGCTGAAAATGGGGTGAAAAAATAGAAAATCATAACGTTGAAGACCAAATGAGAAAAAAAAAAATGGAAAGATTTTCAAGTTTTTTTTTTTACTTTCTTTACTGAATATTAAATACACCTATCAATTTTTGTTTAGGTGAAGTTCTGGTTATCAGAGCTATCTAAGGAGGTCAGTGAGAGACTGAATAAAGACCAAATTCAGGTAATTTTTAAATATTTTTTTAATAACAGTATTTAAATCTAGAATTGGCAATATATGATAAAACTATGTATAGTATTGTTGTGCCATATATATTTATTTCAAAAGGGGATATCAATTTTAACACCTCAAAAACAAAGTAATCAGGAACATGGTACAATGTGACTTGCCCTTGATACTTTTTAGATTTAAAGAATAGAGAAAAGAGAATAATAACATTTAAACTGAAGTATATATTATAAGCAATTTTAAGAGGGTTAACAGAATTCAATGCATCTTTATAAAGAATGCTCCAAAGATGTAAATGATTTCTAACACTGCAAGCTTCATCTAGTACCTGCAGCCAATACAAATATTTTAGATTTCACAAATAGCTTTAACATCAAGCCAAGATTACATCAGTTGATTGAATAGCTGGATTTTTTGTTTCTTTTTGTCCATGCTGTGAGATCTAAAAGATGAAGTGTAAAGATAGGGTTTGGTAGAGGTTAATATCAAATGCAAGTCATTCTTTTATTGGTTTTTTGGGGTTTTTTTTTCTTTCCAACTTTGGTATAATTTGATTGTTTTGTACATCACAATTTTGTCTTGTGATGTTTAACATAATTACACTGATTTTTAATTGAAAAATTCCACCTGATTTTTCTATGTCTGCTAGAACAAAAGGACAGCTAAGTCCCTGACAGTATATGTACGCTCTCAGGTAGAGTCTGGATCCTCCTCCTCCTCTTCAAGGGCATGTTTGCTAGCTCGTTACGATGCTGATAAAATCTGTCTTGATGCATACACAATGATCAAGCCGTTTAACACAAGTTCATCTCAAAGTTTGCAGTGGTAGGAGTCTTGTCTGTTGTATGTTTTGGCAATGCTATTTCACATCAATGTCACATTAATGATGTGAAAATTTTTTTTCCTTTCCAATAATGTTATCCTTATTTGAGAAAAATCCCATTGTTTCTCAAGTGGCTATGAGTTTTTTAAAGTTTAAAACATACATAAATGTATTTCTTTACTCGTGACATAAAATGATGCCATAACATAAGATGGACTTGGGGAAAAAAGAGTCTATAAGGATTTAAGTTTAATGGCAGTTGGAGATCTATTAAGAGATATTTATTAACACAAAAAACATCAAACCTTGAAAGCAGTGTCATTTGGAAATAAAAATCTTGATAATCATAACAATTGTACAAATTGATGTCTTCAATGTTTTTCAAACACAAAACCTCTCATTTTTTAATGACTTGTTAAAAGTTGTTTTTTAGTTATCACTGTATTCCTTTTCAATTTATATTGTTTATCACTCTCTCAATGATCATCAAGTGTGTCAGTAAATATTCTGTAATTTTTCTGTGTCATAAAAAAAACAAGTTCAAACTTCATGATAAATTCTGGAAAAGAGAAAATTTAAGTGAATGAAATTGTAATATATTAAATTGCATTACAATATAAATGTTTACATAGCATAAAAAAATGCTACGACTCATGATTTGCTTTGGTGGTAAACAGTGTCATGTGCATTGTTTTGCTAGGCTTGCTGCCCAAAGTAATTTTTTATCACCACCTCATCTCATATCCTTAATTCCATCTCTATATTATAATTATATAATGTTATTGATGATAGTCTGTAAAAAAGCAACTATAAAATGAAAAATAATTTGCGCTGAGATCATATTAAATCTTTTTACAGGTACCCTCCTCTGATCAACCTCGGCCTGTCTGCCAGCAAGTTTACCAATCAAGGAGATTATCAAAAGATCTCCTCCATGTTTACGACACAATTTGCCTCACAGCAGCACACAGAAGACCATCAATCTGTTTCTGATTCTAACACCATAACAAAAGAGCAAGAAGAGTCATATGGACATGTAAATGAAACTTTTTATGCTCCAAAACCAATTGCCATAGGAATGGAGAGTAAAACAAAACCACTCAACACAAATAAAACTTCTAAAGTGAAGCAAAGTGATAAACATACTTTTGTCAGCATCAAGTCTTTCTTCAGCCAGAAAGAATCTTGTGAGGAGAAATTCAGCAATGATGAACAGAATAAAAATGCATCATCTGATAAAAGTACAGCTGATGACCAGCTTGTACAAACAAATGAGACAACTGCCAAAATTTGTGATAATTCAGAGACATGCTTTTCAGGGTTTTTTGCCACTAAAATGAAGTCATTAGCATCAATATCTGCTGACTCAAATGAGGTTAGGAATGAAAGTGCAGATAACCACTTAAATTGTGATTCATTTGAGGAAGAACCAAATTTAGTAAACAACTTGAAGATCTCACCTTCAGCAAGTCTTGGTTCTAATAACGTCACAAATGGTGCAGATGTAAATGTCAAAGACAATAGATCTAGTTTTGGGTTTTCAGAATGGCATTCGAAGTCAAAGACATCTCTCTCTCCTGTAACAAGCAATTTAAAAGCCATAGCCAAACATAGCGAAATTGATGTTCAATCGGAAAAGTTGGTAAATTTTAATACAAACAGACCGTCTTGCAGTTCTGAAAGCGTGCCATCTGCCACTGACAGCCATAGACAAGTTTTGTGTTTCTCTGACAGTACAGTAAGCAATGAAGATTTTATAGAATGCAATTTATGCAAGGAGTTGATCAGTGTTTGGGAAATGCCAGAACACAATGACTACCATTTTGCCTTAGATTTGCAGAAAGAGGTAAATGGAAAACATACTGAGTCTTCAAACTCAACTGGCTCATCAACAAATCTTACTCACTCAGGGAAACGCAAAGTAGTTTTAGGATCAAACAAAAGTATCAGGAGTGGCAAAAAATCTAAAGGAGGTACAAAAGACAAAAATGTTCAGCCACTGACTGCTTTTTTCTCAAAAACATGATACTTTTGGGCATGTATGAATTATTTTGCAAATAAATTATTTACAAGAAGTTCCTGCTATGTCCTTATAATTTAGCACAAAAAAAAATGTACTGATGAAACTTTTAAATTTGGCCTCAACTCTTGGTATAGAAACATTTTTTTCTTTAAATGCGGATTGTGGCCAAAAAAAGAATGGAAAAAGAGATAATTATTTTAAATTATATGACTCCCTGGAAGTTAAGACTCTGATTCTGGTTTGGAATTTCAGCCCAGTTCTTTTAGAATTGAGTTAGACAGTAAAGTTGAATGTAAAATGGCTTCATTATTTGACACCATTTTAACTGAGCCTCTTGGGAATTCAATTTGAATTCATTACCAGTCCAAATTCATGATAACTTCTGAGTTTTTTTTTTTTTTTATATTAGTTTGTTTTCAGGTACTGGTCATCTAGGAATCTAGATTTGTGAGAAAAGCTGTGTTATTTTACAAATACAACCTAACAGAAAACATGCATACATTAATTCTTTAGTCTTACTTAGACTGTATCGTTTTTGTGTTAGAACAATTTTATTTATTTATGAGAGTACTTGATCGTTCTTGCAAAGCTCATCAACCAATGATCGAAAGTTGATGGTGTATATATGCGCAATATTCAAATCTAAGATTTTGAGCCTTCTAACAAAAATATGTTTGTTTAATAAAAAAAAATTAGGCAAATGTACAGATGAATATTTGATATTATCTTGTTTGCTTACTTATCAGAATTGTACAGATTTGAGAGATTTTTTAAAATTATTAATCAAGTATTTACCATAATTGTTCTGCCGCTAAGCATTTGTCACTGTAAAACATTCCGTCAATGTTCAAATATCAACCTTGATTACTTTTTAAAAAATGAACGAAATATCCACAAAAATTTATTTTTACATGTATAAAATGGCTGACGTGTTTTAGACAATGTTTTAATAGCATGCGGCCTTGTGAGTCCAAACTGCAGATCTCATAAATTATTATTTAAGGCTAGATCTCAATCCATATAATATAGAGCAGTCTTGACCTTGAAATCTATAAACATTATTATTGATCTAGTTTTATGGATAATTTATTTTTCTTTCCTTAATTAAATGTCTTGCTTGTAAAATTTGAAAAAAAAAAAAGATATTTTTCTAGGAACAGTAAATAAGAGGGAGGGACAGGTTGACTGATACTGTGATAGGAAGGAGAGAGAGAGAGAGAGAGAGTAACAAACAAAACAAAAAGAAAAAAATCCTAACAGCAAGGAATGCTAGCAGTAGCTGTAAAGTTAAACTGAATTGTTTGGGGAAAAAGAGTTTGTTGGAGGGGAGTGTGAGGAGGAATATCTTTATTTATGGTTTTTTCAACAATTTGTAGATAGCTACATAAATGTCCAGACATGTAAGGCTGCAGCATTTGCATATGACCATATATAGGTACAAGAGTTCCTTAGTCCAAAGGTATTATCCATTTTATCATGAGAGCTTACAAAGAAAGTGAAGACAAAGTTTTTTTTTGTCTATTCATAGGCCTGTAGTGCCGTGTGCTCTTCAAAAATCGATAGCGTTGGACAATGGTGTATGGCTAAAGAAACTTGTAAGAAAAAAACAGATATCATCTGTTTCATCATTCAAGGATTTTTCTACGTAAAGCAATGTTTGGAAGAACGTGAAGGTGTTTTAAGAGGTAACGTGTGTGATTTTGTGTATTATTTGAAATGGATACAGCTTTTGTAATGTCAGAATGTTTTGGTTCTGGTTGAAAATTTGTGCCCATTCTACATAGAACATTTTACAGTGTAGAATGAGAAGTCCTTGAATGCATAATGTGTTGCATTCGGACAGAATCTTAGACTTGTTCACTAGAGCTAGAATTTTTATATGGCAGATGTTGATCGATGTGCTACAAGCTCAATTCTTAAGAGCACTGGATGACTGAATTCAGATCATAATGAAAAAAATGACATTGTTATTCAACTTTATGTAATTGTCATTCTTGGATTAATTATACTTATTTGTTACTATTACTCTAATCCTTTAATTTAATGATTGTAATAAATATTGTGCTATGGTTGCTCATAAAATTGAAGAGTTTGTTTTTTTCTTCCACGCATCCCTTTTTATTTGATGCAATAAATATTCCGATATTTATAGTGTTATCTAAATATCAACCTATTTATTCAGCTATTTCTCCAGTCTATTATTCTATATTAGATTTAACAAAATGTTCGCTCAAGAAATTCAAGAAATGTAAGAACTACACTGTACATGTATTTAAAGGAAGGCGGACTTATGTACAAGTTTCTTTGTATAAATTGAAACGATCAGGAGACATCAAACATCCCTGCCTCACACCTCTTTTGATAAATTTGAAATCACTGTGTTCTCCTTCAATTTTTTGATGCAGTTTGATCCCAGTATAGATTTCTAATTACTCCCAGATCTTTCCCATCAAAGTCTAATTTTTCTAGCATATGAAACAGCTATGCATATTATACTTTATCAAAGGTCTCAGACTAGTCAATGAAGCAGAGATGGGGGTCATTTTGCATATCTATATATAATTATATATATACCTTTCCCTAAGCATTGACAAAGGGAATACATGTATTGCGTTTCTAGTCCCTTTAACAGGCATAAAGCCAAACTGTTTTGCAGATGTTTCTGGTCTTAGACACTTGCTCATCCTATGCATCAAAATACATAACAGTGTTTTTGTAAAATGGCTCATCAAACTGATTGTTCCATGAAGTTAACATTCTGTTGCTTCTGGTATTTTTAGGCAGTATTGTAAAAAAGCTTTGTAATGTCTCCTGATCCTTTTAACCTATAATATAGTGGAATAATTTTAAAAATTCTTGGTGATATTTCAGGATTTAAAATAAATGGAAAGAATATTAATAATCGCAGGTATGTAGACGATATGTTTTTAATAGCAGAATCTGGTGAACAACTCCAAAAACTTCTAGATACATGTACATGTAATGTCATTTTAGAGTAACTAAAGAATGGTCCTGAATTTGAAGGTAAAGAAAACAGAATGTATGGTCATCTCAATGAAATCCTCTAACCCCAAGTGCAATCTCATTTCAATAAACAAAGAAACAGAAATAACTAGATAGAAGCAGTAGAGATGTGGTTTATTAGAAGAATAATAACAGGTTACCATGGACAGAAAAAAGTCCAATGAATTGATACTGAAATAGGTTAATCTTGAGCGATCGCGTATTAAAACCAAAAGACATAGGCAACTACAGTTTTTAGGTCGTATTTGCTGACACAAGGGCTTAGAACACTTGGCAATCTCTGGAAAGATTGAAAGCAAACGCAGTAGAGGTAGAGAATAAATTTTACTAAAAGTCTACTCTTATTAGTTCTCAAATCATGGGCAATAGGCAAGGTAGCAACAACAACTTTAAGAGGTTAAATAAGAATAGGTTTGAGTGGAGGAACATGACCGCTTGTGTCTCTTCCAGACACAAGTACCTTAGAAAGGAGAAGTTAAAAAAAGATTTACAGAGATCTTCTGGAATTGTACCACTATCGTATGCTGCATTAAGAAGTTTTGTTGCCAGATCTCTTCCTAGGTTATCTAATGCTAAAATTATTTCTTTTGGTTTGTTACCAATATCGAGCCCTGTGGCTTTTCCATTTTTCAGGATTTTTAATTATTTTCGTAGATAAGAGGACCTGTCATTTACAAGAAAATTGTGTTGAATGGTCAGCCGACTTACCCTAGGGAGGTCTTTCGAGTCAATCCTATTTTTAGGGAGATATGCCTGCCCTTTTGTATTTGTTTTGTTTCATAGACAAAACTGATCAGTCTATGTCCAATTTACTGTTAATGTATTACGTCAGGGTAGAGCCTCTCACCAGACCCCCCACCTTTTTTTTATGTTAAAGGATCTGAAATGAATAAGTCCATATTCACTTTACTTAGAGGTGAAGACAGCACATAATCACTGATATCAATGGATCTGCTTTGGAAAAGCTGCAAGAGACTTTGGAGACATGAAGCAAGTTTGTGCATCGTACCCATGAACCTGATGATCAGAAAAATAATTGCAGTCAGTAACCATTACATTTGTACTCAACCCCCTTGTGTACACCGCCTGACTAGGAAAACTTTAGCCACAACTACCACTGTACATGTACATAATGCATTTATTATTATTATTATTATATTCCTAACAAAATGAGTCCGCACCCCCTTTTCCCACTGACACAATTCTTTTGCATGCTTTTCTCTTATTGCTGGCTCATGTCTCTTAAAATTTAATTGTTGTGACTTACTGATTAATGATAGCCGGAGTGGAATTTACATTGAGGCGCAGGTTGATCTATAACCTCTGAAATATACAATATACATGAATATCATTTTATACTGAAATCTTTTTGCCTCGGCCTGTCAAGAACCTCAAGAGTCTGAAAATCCATCACCGCAGATAA
Source organism: Plakobranchus ocellatus (assembly GCA_019648995.1). Taxonomy (NCBI): domain Eukaryota; kingdom Metazoa; phylum Mollusca; class Gastropoda; family Plakobranchidae; genus Plakobranchus; species Plakobranchus ocellatus. Next base: position 545,308 of record BLXT01002730.1, read on the forward strand.
TACAGATTATAATAGAAGATAGATAGATAGATAGATACTAGATAGATAGATGGATGGATGGATAGAAAGAAAGAAAGAAATATCGATAGATAGATAGATAGATTGAATCTGATCAGCAGTCATGGGCCATTCTAAGTAAAAAAAAGGCAGATGACGAATTCTCTAACGGACAAAGCTGAGCATGGAATGGACAAACAAAGAAATCAAGAGACGTTCAATTTGAGAATGAAATGACCTGAAGCAGAAAAGAAGATACATACCCGTACATATTGAATGCTGGGAAACATCGACATATGTGGTGTGTGACTAGGTCAGAAACATAGTAATGATAGCTATTGTGTATGTCTGTATGTAACTTTGTAAGACTAGAGAGAGAGAGAGAGAGATTGATGGAGAAAGATGCAGATACGAGCGAAGATAGACAGATAGATAGATAGAAAGATTGAAAGAGAGAGAGAGAGTAGATAAAAGTAGATTGGTGATG
>BLXT01002730.1:663703-677605 GCA_019648995.1 Plakobranchus ocellatus
TTTTTTTCTTGTTTACTTCCCAGCAAAAGAAAAATCGGATTAACATGAAAGTGCATTAAACACTGTATAAAATGATAGCATCACTAAGAAAATTGTTAATCATTAAGAAAAGCTAGAGATACTTGATATTGAATCTTTGAACCTTCATAGGGATTTCATATCTTGCTGATGATTAGGATATAAAGAGAATAAAATATTCAATAATATGAAAGCATGTTGATGTTTTGCTAAAGTATAGATACCAAGACATAAAGTTCATTGCTTTGATTTTGAAATTAAAAGCTTTGATAAACGTAGAATTCAATGTGAAAATGCACTTATATTTTGCATTACTTAGAGGAATGACAACATTAGATTGAAACTATATTAATGCATTCGATGTTTATAAAATTATGAATTTTCGCAACAAAGAATATGACGCCCCGTTTCTGTGTAAGGAAAACTAAATTTAAGTAACCATTCTAGTGAAAAGTATTGAATGAGTATGACAAATATAAGTATAATATTGTCAATAAAACCCGGCCGATTGCGGTAGCCTTGTAATTGCTCTTCTAAATTCTTATTTTCCATATTGTCTAAGGGCCTTGGTGGCACAATAACTAGCGAACCTACCCTGAAATCTGCAGGGAACTTTCTGTTGCGAATTCAAACCCGCTTGACGAAATCATGAGGTCACCTTGTTTTGCCGGGCTCTATGCATATAGACCAAATCCTTCATGTCTAACTGATCTCTGAGAACACAGTATTGGTAAACTAAGTACATCAAAATCGGAGAATCATTATTAACAATTAGCAACATAGAGCACAAGATGTTCACTAGGGACGTACATACTTACGATGGTAAATGGCAGACTGGTATCCTTTGTTCTTCATTTTCAGCCCAGGAGCTGCTCCGTCATGATTATCATTACGTGTTGTTTGAATCTAGCGTTGTGGAGAAGTACTTGGTCTCCTCTTCACCCCTTGAGGCCGATTCTCACCATAACGTGTTTGTGGTGAAGGTAGGTGAAGCCAGAAAGTAGTATGAGCAATGTTGAAAAGCAAGGGAATGATTAAAAATAATAATAATAATAATAATAATAATAATAATAATAATAATAATAATAATAATAATAATAGTAATAATAATAATAATAATAAACAGACCTTGTCTTTCACAGCTGTGATTTATACGTATAGGCCTACGGGTCTTATTATGAGATGTTTCCATTGATCTTTTAAATCTTTCTCTTTAATATTAAAAGCAGATGTAATTTTTTAGCGTTAACGGCGGCAAAAATTATTTTAAAGCTGATCATTTGATAGTACTTTCACTAGTACAATCCTATTTACATACGGTTTTGTTGAAGATCATCATTTAAGGCTTTAAAAGCACACTGAAATAATGGGCTTATGCCAATGCCTTCTTAAGATTGATGCTGTGCGAACAAAGTTTTTTTTTAATTCAGCATGGCTCTACAAGGGAAAAAAATTCAATGTGGTTCGTGTATTTTCCTGCAATTTGCAAAGGCAAATTAGGTTTTGTAGAGAGAGATCTCAAGTTCAAATAGTAGGCGAACATTCCTGTCCTTCTTTGCATTCCATGCCTGGCCCGTAAGAGAAATATGTATCAATCAATCAATAATGGTCTATAATTATGCCTGTTCATGGCAAATTTTGCTGTTGGTTTTCTCTCTCTTTATCTTTAAGACACGCAATTTTTTTAAAGTAGCCTACAAAGTTTTCTTTAAAATTTTTAAAATGTGAAACCAAATTCTTTGTATAATTTTAAAAAAATGTACCTCATTTTTTATTAGGGTGAGGCCTAACGAAACGGTTAGTGTCTCACTCAATGTTGATGATCAAACCGCTTGTCAAATCAGTTGATTTTACTCATTCAAGAATGCAAAATTCACCCCAATGTTTCTTTTCGGATAGCAGACCCCTGCACCAATCAGATACGCATTAAATATTTATATTAGTTTACTGCTTAGTATTATAAGACATTGGATCAAAGACGATGAGATAATTAGGCCAACAGAGCCTAAAACTCTGTATTCTTAACTTGACTGGTCAAAATAACCTCTCTGCATTACTCGGCCATGTTGAATGTTGATCAAATATTGACTGAGTGTTAGGGTTATTGTATATAGCCAGTCCACAACAAAGTGATCTCAGGCTTTAGGGCCCTCCGTCAGGCCGGGACGATGGCGGGGCTCGAACCCGCGACAGAAGGGTCCCTGCAGATCTCAGGGCGGACTCACGAGCCATTGTGCCACCGACGCCCCCCAAATATTGACTGAATATAGGATTAAGTGATTATCTAAGATTATATAAAACCTGTACCCTTGCGTCGCTTTTTATATTGCTCAGTGTTTGAATGGGCGTCTAATGCCTTGATTGTTCAACTTCTTTTACGAATCAGCATCAATATAAAAAAAGTGTTTTATAAATATTTTTCTGATTACAAACTAAACACAGCTGAAGAAGAGAGAGATGAAAAATAGATACGTGAAAGTGAAGTCGTGTTGCAAAAACAGAAATTTTGTATAGCAATGGAAGAAGTTAAAATAGCCCCTTTAACATAAAAAGGAAATGAACGTCAACTATACTGTAGCGTCAAGTTCTATACGTTTTCTTAATATATCAACAAAGCTCTTGAAAGGCATTAATATCGAATCTCACTGTAGACAATTCATCTGTGACAAAAAGTGATAAACTGACTCCTATTCATATGTAAAAATCCATAATCTTTTTAGTTATTAGAATAAGAGTCATTAGCGATCAATACAGCAGCAAAGTGAGTTCTGCGTCAGTCTCATATAGTGAGTAAAGACTGTCAGTTATCGACGTTCGATCCACTTGCAATCAGATCTGAGTTATTCGGCTTATCAAAGTTAGCAAACAGCCTTCAGGCCATTTCCTCCTACCTTACGTTGAATTAAACCGTGCCAAGATAACAGGGGGGTTAATTCTTATTATGCACAAGGGACAAGCATTTCGTGACAATCTTTTTCTAAAGTAGATGAGGCCTTTTTTTTAATTTATTTAAAATATCAGTCTGTGTATGTCATTTAGCTGTATTTTCACAAGTCCTACTATAGCTTTTTTTTTTTCTTGGTGGAACTTAATCTCTAACATTTCATCATTTACTCATTCTTTTTCACTTATTGCCAGGAGTTCATACATTAGTTAGCAAACTCTCCCTGAAATTTACAGGATTCCAAATCAACAAATCTTAGCTTGTTGACAGCGTAGATACCTGCAGTCACTTTACTGTGAAGAAATCAACTCATTTATCATTTTACATTCTCCCCCTACCCCCCACACCCTCTACCCCCATGGCCAACCTTTCTTTCCACCTCTCTCTCTCTCTCTCTCTCTCTCTCTCTCTCTCTCTCTTTCTCTACCTCTCTCTTTGCATGTGTGCGTGTGTGTGTGTGTGTTTCTTTTTTAAGTCGGTGATCTACTTTTACGACTCATGTTACATTTTTACTAATTTACTGGACTCGTTTTCAATAGGCCTCAGAGAACAATCCCATGACCTGGTGCTCTTTAGTAGGCCAACTGACGGCCATGTCCAATTTTAGCATCATGTCTAATTTTGATCTGGACAAGTACGCTGCTCCGTACGCGGAAGATGCATTTCCCACCGACAAGGAAGATGACACTCCCGTCGGGGGTGACATTCTGATTCACGAGACTGATCTCTATCCTGCCGGCGTGATTCCACTTCATCTTTGGTGGAATATGGACAAGAAGAGGGCCAGAGTTATTCTCGATGTGGCCGGCAGTCAGGGCTGGACACAGTTCCTTATATTGTACGAGAAACAATTTGGTAAGCAACTCAGTATAAAGCAAATCTCAGAAGCTCTTGTTGTGATTTCGTTCTTAATATTTCCGGATAATTGTTTTTATCAAATTCAGTCATTATGGCTTTTATTTGTATCAAAGAACAATAAGAAATATCATTAAGTTTAAAAATAATCCGATAAAATCTTTTCCAAATGGTTCACTTGTAGGTCTCTTTTATTCGTCCACAAAAAATAAACTGGGATTTTTTTTTTCTTGGCCCTCGAAAGATAAAGAGAAAAAGGCAGAGGGGAAGAAAGACAGACACAGCATAAAAGAAAGACAGACACAGATGAATAGAGATGGGCTGATCATTTGACTAATTAACTCATTTCATAAGGGTTTCAAAATATGCAAAAGGCCGTTATCGATGCATAATTGAATTCAATGCAGCAATTTGTATGAACGTCAAAGGGTTAATTTTTTATACTTAAATATGGAACTCAAAATCAATGAAAAGAAATAAACTATGTAAATGAACTGTGGTGTTAAACAGAAGCCATTAGAAATAAAAACAGTTTTCAAGATATTAAAAAGATATAATTATAATGAAATGAATTGAAAAATACACATAAGAAAATCAAATTATTATAGAGGATAAATTTGAAAAGAGGAGAGTAAAAGGCAGAGAGAGACAGAGACAGAGAGAGAAAGAGAGAAAGAGAGAGAGAGAGAGAGAGAGAGAAGGAGAGAGAGAGAGAGAGAGAGAGAACGAGCGAGAAGTTTTTTTTTAAATAAGAAAATAGACATTCATTTAGAATATTCTTTCCTCTTTCAAATACTTTATATTGATATTTTAATTGTCCATAATTTGTATGGGCTGGTTTCTATGGCTCTCTGTGTTCAGAGCATGTATGAGAGGAGATGATAAAAATGTGAATGTAGTAACATAAGTGGAAAGAAAAAGACAAATACAGAGAGAGAGAGTAAAAGAGAGAGGATGAGAGCAAGACAATGAGAGACTTTAGCGGAGCTTCAACCTTATACATTTATTCCCACTTTTAGTCTGCATCGTGTGTTTTGAATATGTAAATCAATAATCATTAGCACCATGCAATGAGATTTCTTGGGAAAATCCAAGTTTCAGAATAAGCAATTTAATACTTGGACTTTTTTGTGTGTTGTTGTTGTTGCTGTTGTTGTTGTTGTTGTTATTGTTGTTGTTGTTGTTGTTGTTGTTGTTGTTGTTGTTCTTCTTCTTCTTCTTCTTCTTCTTCTTCTTCTTCTTCTTCTTCTTGCTGCTGCTGTTATTGATGTTGTTGTTGCTGTGTTGCATCATATCCAGAGCATCAAGTGCGCGCTCTGACAGACTTGGCCTCGAGTTCCTATGTAAAGGTGCAGGTGGCGGACATTGCGAGACGACCGGAGCTGGAAGATACTCTGCTGCAGTATCTCGAGACTTCGCCGGACTTTAACGCTGTACTAGTCACCTCGATGACAGAAGCTCAGACAGTCCTTCAGCTGGTGAGTTGCATAGTGGCATAGTAGAGAGTTTTAAAATATACAATATTGCCAACAATAGAGGGCCGAAAGATTTTTTTTTCCGAAAAAGGAGAGGAGGGTAGGATATATATATTATATAATATATATCATCAGCAGTAGCAGCAGCAGGTACCTTGTCTGGAACAGACATTGGCAATCATGTTCCTCCACTCAGAAATATACCTTATAAAGTTGTTATTGCTACCATTGCCTACTGCACATGACTTAAGATTTTCAAAAAAAGTTATTCTTCGTCTACTTCTACTGCGTTTGCCTTCAATATTTCCAGTGATTGCTAAGTGTTTTAAACCCTTGTATCGGCAAATATGGCCTAAAAGCTGTAGTTGCCTCTGTCTTGTGGTTTTAATTAGTAATCGCTAGAAATTAGCCTTTTTCAGTATCAATTCATTTAATTTTTTGCTGTCCATGATATCCTAATCATTCTTCTGATGAACATCTCTACTGCTTCTAGCTTTTTTTCTATCTCTTTGTTTATTGTCCAACACTCGCTACCATACAAAAGTACTGACCATACATATGTTTTAATTACCCTTATTTTGGTTGTCATACTTCTGTTTCAATTTGCCAGTATTGGTTTCATTTTTTGGAATATATCTTTGGCCATGGCTATTCTTTTACTTATTTCATTTGCGCATCTGCCATCTAATGTTATTAGGTAACCTAGATATTTGAATTTTGTAATTTGTTTCATTTTTTTTTTTTTTCGCGTTTGCTAACGAGATTGCACCTTGGGGTTCGAGGATTTCTTTGAAATGAGCATACATTCCATTTTCTTTACATTCAAAGACAGGCCCATTCCTTCGCTCTCTAAAACTATAGTATCTTTTGGAGTTGTTCGCCAGATTCTGCTATTAAAATTGTATCATCTGCATACCTGAGATTATTAAGATTCTCTCCATTTATTTTTAAGCCTGAAATACCATCAAGATTCCTTAAGATTATTTCACTATATAAGGTAAAAAGATCAGGAGACATTACACATCACTGCTTCACACCTCTTTTGATGGGTTTGAAATCACTATGTTCTCCTTCAATTCTTACAGATGCAGTCTGATCCCAGTATAAATTTCTAATTACTCTCAGATCTTTCCCATCGATGTTTAATTTTTCTAGCATACGAAACAGCTCTACATGTCCTCCTTTGTCAAAAGCCTTAGAATAATCAATGAATCAGAGTTGGAGATCTTTTTGCGTTTCTATAAACCTTTCCATAAGCATTAATAACATGAATATATATATAATTATATATATATATATATATATATATATATATATATGTATATCGCTTTCATTTCAAAGCAATGGGTGCAATACATCAGACTTCTAGCTAAAGGTTGTTTTATTATCGAGAATTAAGTTAAGTCAGCATCTAGATCTTACATTCCAATCGAGGTTCTAGATTCTAGAATTTACAAAGGAAAGTCTTATCTACATCTTCGTCTACATCTATATTCTTGTCATCCAGTAAATCTAGAAAATTGGTTAAGATCTAGATCTCAAACAACATTCCAGACCTGGATTTTTATCAGAGTACTTGATTAAAATTACTGAGAGATATAGATCTAGATTTGTGGTCTAAGCCATCTTGGCTCAAAATTTAATCTATATTTTCGTTTTGAGACCTAAGAGCTTTAGTTAACTGAAAGTATAAACAAGTAAATTGGTCTGTGAAGGGACGTGATTTTTGTCCAAGGATTGGCTGTGCATGTCTTGCGGAACTTCAAATGCTATACCTAACTAACGATCTACCCATTGGCGCGCAGCTCCAGAAAAGGTTCACAGGCTAAAAGCTGCAACGAAAGGTCAAGGGTTAGGCCTACGCCTGACTAGAGATCAGTTACGTTGTGTTTCAACTCCCTATTATAGCATCGAATTTTAAATCATTCCAAACGACGATTATATCGTTGTTAATTGGCTTAAAATGCAACAGTGCCTAACGTCAGTAGTTCATCACCTGGATCCCATCCAATGAAAAGATAAACCGAATTCAGGCTATGTTATATACATAATTTTCATTGCAATTGTTGGGAAGAACATAAAACTTCCAGTTCTTGGGGCATTGGATCGATGCAGCCAATTGATTAATTTTAAATTACTAGTATCAGGACGCTGCTTTAAAAAAATATCCATTTACAGGTGACATTAACTTGTCGTCTATTGCTGACTCGTTTGCATCCATCCTCTGTTTAAAAAATAAGTGAATTGATGCTGACATGTATGAACCACGTTGATTTGAGTCAACAAGGGGAGCCTTAAAATGTCAATTTCTGTAAAAAGTAAATCAACATAATTAATGTGAAAATCTGAGTTTCTTATTGCATGAAAGCACCATTTTGAATGACCCAATATTCTTGTGAAACGCATAATAGGAACGTAAACATATGAAGGAAATCTATAAAGTAAAAAGAGTAATCCTTTTGTTTATGTTTCTGTCTGACGCTTCCCTTAAATGAGAGACATTCCTATTATTATTACATTTTTTGTTAAATTTTAATCTTTATCGTATACTTAGGCTATCGTGTGTGTGTATGTGTGTGCGTATATATGTGTGCGCTATATAAATTAACCACCAGCGCATAATGTAAGCCCTATCTACACATATTTAATGGCTGAAATGTAGCTTACCCAGAATAAGTCAGAGTAGCTTGTCCGATAAAGTTATTATGCAAAAAAATTGTCCCCGTATTAAAAGATTTATGCGATGAAAACTAATACGGATGAATGAATACTGTATAAAATAAAGTTTGTTTGTAACACGAACTTTAAAAAGCAGTTATTCAGCGACGACTGTATTTAGGGTGCAAGTACACATTTTACATTCTTGGGGTTGTTGAAATGACCCTCGTCCCTAGCAACAAAAATGAGATGATTTCAGTGCAGTTGTCTTGTAAGTGCATGTGGTATCCTTTTTGCATAGCTCTAATGAAGGTTCTATGTTAAAACTCCAGTTCTATGAGATAAATTAATTTAGAGTTTACACAAAATTTCAAAAACGCACGCACACACACACAAAGACATTTTTTTAAAATCTTTTTAAGTCCGAGAAAACGCTACCTTTTTCTATTTCCTTGTATGCTTTTGTTTTATGCAATAATGCTTCTTGTTTTGCCAGAAAATACAGAGAAATCAAAATAACAATATTGCATGTCTTATCTATTTCTGCGTGTTTTGTGTGTGTGTGTGTGTGCCATGGGAAAACTTTACAGGCGCAATCTCTCGAGTCCCGGCTGGGCAAGCGGATTTCTGTAACGGTTCTCTCCAAGTGGCTGATCTTCTGTCCAGAGGGAACTTTTTCCTTCGACACCTGGATGTTCTCCTCAAACTTCAACAATATTGCACTAGTGTGTGATCCGCAGCAGGTGGCTTTGGACGAGACTGATCAGGTGGAGAGACATACTTATAAAGAAAACGTTTAATGTGAAATGCTTTATAATGTAATTTGTTTCTAAACAAGTGGTAAAGCCTTGTAACGCTAAAAAAATAGAGTTGAGAAATAAGACATGGAAAATTAAACATGAATATAATTCTGGATGATCAGTTTGTGGTTTAAAGTTTATTTTGTTTTGTTTTTTTTCTGACTGAGAAATATTTCAAAGAACAGACATTGAAGAAATACAAAGGGTAATTGTTAGGTAATTCAAATTCAAACGCTATTTATTTGCCATAGTGTTGACGTTTGCGCTATGCTCAGTTGCAATGTCCCTCTGGATTTTTAAGGCGGTGTAGAGTTTGGTTTTGATTGAGATGAAGTATTTAATTTTGAGAGTATTTTCAAGAGCTAGATTTATAAGATGGTTTGTTGAATTCTAATATTGTATCTTGTCCTATATTTTATGTTAAGGACTCTGAGCAGGATGTACAACTTGTCTTGTCAACGCTTCTGTATAAATCAAAAGGCAGAGAGCTGGCCAGTGTAGGGTCAGTACACAAAGACTGGTCTCTCACTTTGCATCAAGATATTTTCCCCAATGTTAAGTTCGGCTTCAATGGACGGAAATTCATAGTCTCTACGAATATGGTACGATGTGCATAAATACTTATAATTATCATCTACAATGTTATCCTGTCCTTGATGATGTAAAAAGTAGAATAAAGCAAGCTACTATAAAAGCATACAAGCAAGAGATCAGTAGCAAAGCTTGAATAAAGGCTGCACGTGCCAGTTCTGATAATGAAAAAGAAAGACGGATGTTAACTCATAAATAGGCCTATGTATCTTCAATGGTTTGAGGAAATTGTTACATGCATCCTTCCAACGAAATAACATTTTTTCTGCATTTTCTATAAGTTTGTTGCACACTACGAGCGTCTCCTATATTTAGCATCATGCTCGAAAATGCCAATAAAGCTCTTATTGATAAAAATAGTTCAATTATTGAATATTGACGTCACAATACACCTTTCGAGAAAGAAGTCACGTGTAAACGCTATTAACTGCTAACTGCTAACTGTTAACTGCTTTCAATTTCCTAGCAACCGTGGATTGGATGTCACAAGTTACGTGATTTTATGTCCTGAGACTGAGGATGTGACATCTTAGTCCTATGTTTATGATAAACTAATATATTACATTCGCAAAAAATAGAGTGTCTGAAATAAAGATATCATGTCGTCGCTCTCTGGGCATATAACTTCGTTATTTTCATAATAAAGGTGCGATCCTTGGGCAAATAAAAGCGACGTGCTTAATGTATATATATATATATATATGTGTGTCAGTTTGCACCCGTTTGTGCCTACCAAAGGATCTTCTAGATCTAGTTCTCAAGCACATAAAATGCCATCGCTGATTTTTCAGAATCTGTTCCATACTAACCTCAAACTGCAGATGTGGACTGTTAAAAATCAAAGCTCATAGAACATTCGGCGCTCAGAAGAATTCACCAGAGCTCAACGAGTGTGAATCTAACCATAGAAAGAATGAGACACAAGTACCAAAATGAATTTTAAAAATTTGCTCGCTTCATATTCTTTTTAGTTTTTCAAGCATGTCGTTAAGAAAACTATTTTAAAATAATGGTGATCTATAAGAAAAATGCTACTCCTCGTGCGCATTTTTCCCCCTAATGTTCTCGTTTCGTTCATAGAATTTAATAAAATGCATGGTAAATACTGGAGAACAATGTAAAAATGTATTTTTTCTCCCAGCTAATATCATTTCAAACCCCATTCATTTGTCCAGTGGCCGCCTTACGTATATAGTCGTGTAGTGAACGGGAGTGTCGAGTACTATGGGTTTTGCATGGACTTGGCTGAGGAGCTTAGCAGGACGATGAATTTTACGTAAGACAAAAAATAATTTCCTCTGTAAATATTTCGGACCTTAATACCTCTTATCAATTATGGAAGTGATTTAGAATGCGGATTTATTTTGAGATTGGACAACTAATATTACGGAACATTTTTTCAAGTTGATCAGATATTGTTGCTATTTTGAACCCTTTTAAAGAAGAGCGTTGTGTTGTACGGTATAATTGTCTACATCTTCATCTTTTGCTAGATTTATGAATTCAAGTAGGTTTCTAGATTCTAGATGTAATTTAGATCTATATACTCTGGTGTTTTTATATCCTTGGGAGAACTCAGATGTTATCATTATCTACATGCACATACAGTAGAAATTGACACATCTAGACTTTATTTTTTACTCCTCAGACATACCCTAAATCTTTGGTGGTATTCTTGATGCTCTAAATTGTATCACGTTTTAATATTTTTTTTTTCCATGTTTTTCTTTTTTTGCAGTATAGAATGGGTTGAGCCACCTGACGGCCACTGGGGAGCAGTGGATGCAAATGGTAGTTGGAATGGCCTGGTCGGGCAGATGCAGCGAGAGGTTGTTAAAATATAGCCAGTTTTAATTGCACACATTAATGTTCGATCATTTTAGCTCTCATTGTGGTAATTTATCAAGCAAGTGATATTATTAACTGACAAAATAAAGTGCTTGTCTTGAATCCAGATAGATCGACCTGTGAGCAAAAGTCACAAATATCCCGTCTGGAATCTCAAAAGCAGTGATACGTTGGTTTTATTGCTTAATGGATCCATGGATACGATTTTAAAAGCAGATTTGAAATGAAATTTGCACTCATTTGACACATATATTAGCCAAATAGAATAATTTTTCAATTGAATTTGTTTCAATGTTCTCAATCGTATTCTAGTATTTCAACAGTTTTGACTGTTTCAATAGTAAATTACTGATATCAGTAGTGAGTGGTAGATCTGCAATTGCTATCAATAGATCCCACATCATCAATCACATATATAAGCTTACATAATTATAATTATAGACATAGATAGATAGATAGATAGATAGATAGATAGATAGATAGATAGATAGATAGATAGATAGATAGATAGATAGATAGATAATCAAACTTTTTATCATATTAGACCAAAATCGTCTTCTCTTGATAATACATGTTTGATAATTTTTCTGTGCATATATCGAGTCTAGATCTAGACTCGGAAAGGCTGATCTTTGATGTAGCCTTTTTAGTCGTAACATTCAATAGAATTTCAAGTCGGCCTTGGCTAGACATGTTTCAGTATAACAGTGTTATTATTACTATTTTCAGTATTAATTATATTAGGAATTTATAGAAGGTTTTTGAAGGTGCGAAAACATTGTTATGACGAAGTCATTAAATCGAGTTTAGCGATAAGCTTGAGTTGCTAATACTAACTTCTGAAGATGTGTATGTATTAGGGAGAGGATAAATAGAATAGGCTTATTAAAATTGACGGTGAATATTTTTAGCTGACCTTGGTTACATAACTTCTGAAGATGTGTATGTATTAGGGAGAGGATAAATAGAATAGGCTTATTAAAATTGACGGTGAATATTTTTAGCTGACTTTGGTTACATAAGATGTTAATCCTACTCCTTTTGGAATGAGTTGTTTATGGAATTATTGACCTAATATTGCTTGACTAAATTTAGTATTTTTTAAAATCTGTCGGCAGTGGGTATAAAGGATGGTCGAGAGGTAGTTCGATATATCGCTGAGAGATAGCTTACCGATATCAGCGAATTTTTAGATCTCTAAAAATTACTTTCCTGTTCTGAAAGCAGTGTTTAGCTAGACCTTAATAACTGAATACCGATATACTTTTACCCTTTAAAAAAATGTTTATTAGAAAGATATTTCGTGTTTAAAAGAGGTGTTTTAGTTATTCGTTTCGAAACATGATGAGGGAAAAGTTCTTACACCGTCTCTCCTCCACCTCTGTAATTACCACACTTATCGTTCGGACTGGCTCTAAAAACTCTTATGAACGTAGGTTTGACGACACTATCGATATGATGCATGAATGGACCTTCAATACCTGCGGATTAAAAATTTTACTCTTTGTAGAGCTCGCGCATACTTTTCCAGGACTATGGCACAGTTAATTTGACATGGTAGTATCAATTTTTAATCATAAAAGAGAGTTCAGGGGGAGTATTATAGTGACCTATAGGACTTCACAAAGAGTCGTTTCTTTGTGTACTTACGTGTAATCTCTCTCTCTCTCTCTCTCTCTCTCTCTCTCTCTCTCTTTCTCTCCCCCCCTCTCTCTTTGGGATTGGGTTGGGACGAAGGTAAGGATCGCTCGGTATTTCACACATCATTGAAGCTCATTTTACACCCTTTCATCTCTCAGGAAATCGACCTCATTGTCGCCCCGATCGGGGTTACAGGAGCTCGGGAAGCTGTTATTGACTTTTCATCATCTTTCTTTTACGACGACACAGCGGTCATTCTCAAAATGCCGGACCCGAACAAATCTAAATGGAGAACATATATAGACATCTTCAGAGGGGAGGTAAAGTAAACAGCTCAGTGATTGTTCTGTTAGTTCAGCCTCTATCCTTTTTTTCCTTTACCTATTTTATGTCACTGAGCTTTTATGCTCACTCTTTACCTTCTTGGATAAAAAAAATAGCAACTTTCAATTTCCTATTATCGATTTAACAAATGCATATATGCTATTGAAATGACAGTTTAACAACTTCAATTCAGCATATTTATTGTCTTCAAAACAATCCATGGCTAAAGTCGTTTTTACGGTTATGAATTAATATTGTTAAACTGAATCCACATTGTCTCTTTCTATTATTCTCTCTTCGCTGGACAAAGTGTCCGGGTGTGTGTGTGTGTGTGTGTTTGTATGTCCCCGTGTCTTTTTCTTTTCACAATTTTATCCTTCTAAAATGCTTGATATGAAATATCATTTTGATTTACGTCATATGTCGTGAGGCAATTTATGCTCGACTGGAGAACTGTAAGAGCGTTGTAGCATTGTGCAATCACAAATGTGCCCCTTTGCAACATCTCATTACCTTATTTTCCTTTATTCTAAATTAATAATGTGATGCTCTTTAAAACGATTTCATTTTCTCTTGTAACGAAAACTATTTTGCTGCCTCTAGTTAAAGCTTATTATTCAGAGAAAAATCGAGGAGTCGAGGACTCCTGCCGTTCAAGTTTTCGCGATACGAGCAGATAATTTAGTCCAATCAATAAGACAACTGTCTGTCTTTCCAAGTCTGCCCTCTCTCTCTCTCTCTCTCTCTC
>BLXT01002730.1:749640-760052 GCA_019648995.1 Plakobranchus ocellatus
GCACCCTCTGACTTTCATTTGTTTGGACCCTTGAAGCGCCATTTAGGAGGCATGGCTTTCGAGACAGAAGATGACCTCATGTGTAAATTGAGGAATTGGTTTGATAATCTTGACGTTGATTTCTTTCGAGTGGGTATCAATTCGCTGCTATCGCGCTGGCAAAAATGCATCGATCTCCACGGGGATTACGTTGAGAAGTAGTGGAAGAGTGAACTTCAATCTGTGTGAGTTTCAAATTTATCTGATCAAAACTCTTCGAGTTATGCCCCCTTTCCTGTTTCTTTTCGTACATCCCTCGTAGCAGTCTGATCTTAGAGCTGATAGCAATGTTCTTAGGGTTCCAGATGAGTTTAAGCTTGGTCAGAGCGGCTGTAGTCTGGGCTATTCTGGATAGTATTTCAGGCTTTGATCCTTCGTCGGAGATTATTGGGCCAATATATTTGAATTTTGTAACACTTTCAAGTATTTGACCGTTGACCTGTATTTCTTTCTTCGATGACTTTTTGCTGTTGCTCATAATCTTGGTTGTCTCAGCACTAATCTCCATGCCAAAGTTGGATGAGGCTTTGTTTAGTTGTTCCACCAAGCTAGCCAGTTCACATTCATTTCCACCTAGTTCATCGATGTCGTCGGCAAACCGCAGATTGGTGATAGGTCTGCCACCAATGCTAACAGTTCCGGAGTGGTCCACCAGAGCATCAGTCATAATTCTTTCGAGGAAGATATTGAAGAGGGCTGGGGAGAGTAGGCAGCCTTGTCGCACCCCGACTGTTGTTCTGAACCAATCTCTGATATTGTTGCTACAAAAGACTGCACTTGTTGCCTTGTACAAGTTCTTTATGACACTGATTAAGTTGCTGTTGATATTATACTTCCTCATGGTTGACCAGAGGACCTCATATAGACTCTGTCAAATGCCTTTTTAAAATCTATGAAGACATGGTGAAGCTCCTGTTGGTGCTGGAGATACTTTTCCATGAGTATTCTAACATTGCACATTTGTTCAATGGTACTGCGACCTGGTCTGAAGCCTGCTTGTTCCTCCACAATGATCTTTTCAGCCTCATGTTTAAGTCTATTCAAGATGACTTGTAGCATTACTTTGCTGGGATGGCTTATTAGACTAATAGTGCGGTAGTTTTGAAACAATTTCAAGTTTCCTTTTTTGGGTAGGGTGATGACCAGTGACTGGGTCCATGGTTTTTGCCACACTACTGTCTGCAAGATTTTGTTACAGATGAGGAGTAACATGTCTATAGTCGCATCCCCTCCAGCTTGAACCAATTCTCTTGTGATGTTGTCTATTCCTGTTGATTTTCCAGGTTTCAGGGATGAGACAGCTTCTATTAACTCGGCTCTTAAAATACTGTGTCTGGCATTGTTTGATGATGGAGGCATATTCAGCACATTTGGGTCTTTCTTTGTGGCCACATGTGTATACAGCTCAGAGCAGTATTCGGTCCATCTTTCCAGAATTTCTTTTTTCTCTGTCAGACACTTCCCTTCTTTGCTCTCAATTGTAGTTGCTCTTGCTTGTTTTGTGCCTGTTAAATCCTTGACAATCTTACTATTATAATGTTTCAGGCTGTTTTCGATATTCTCACACTGATCTTCAATCCATGTTTAAGTGGCTTCTTTTATACTTCTTTTAACTTTTAGATTTGTCTCTCTGTATTGTTTACCGCCCTCTGGATCTTTATTTCTCTTCTTTAAGGATCGGCGTTTGTCACATAGTGCGGGTATTTCATCAGCCATCCACTTCTTCTTCTTGACACGAGGTTTGCCGAGTAGTTTTGATGCCTCTTTTGACAATGTCTCGTTGAAGGTCTCTACAAGGTCATTAGGTGTGAGATCCTGATCGTTATCCAAGACGAGTAAAGGTGCAAATCTTCCTCCAATATTTGCTTGGAATGTTGTAAGTATGTTTGGATCTTTCAGTTTATCAATGTCAAATTTGATTCTGATGTTTCCTCGTTTCTTGTTCTTCTTCAACCTTAGTGCAAACGTCATTATAACAAGCTCATGATCACTACAAACACCAGCGCCGGGGAAGCTTCTTGTTTGAGCGATGTTTTCGCTTGATTGAAATCGACGCTTTATCATGATGTAGTCTATTTGGTTATGATACTCTCCTCCTGGGCTATGCCATGTTCATCTTCTTGAAGGCCTGTGTGGGCCGAAAGTGTTCATGATCTTAAGGTCATTGTATTTCGCAAATTCAAGAAGTCTGAGCCCTCGATCGTTTGTCGCCTGAATTGCAATATTGTCCGCATGTTCCTTCCCAGTCTTCCTGTGCATCCTCTCCGATCTTGGCATTCCAATCGCTTTGTACGACTATGATGTCTTTCTTCGGCACTTCATTTAGTGTTTTCTGCACTTCATTGTAGAAATCTTTTACTTCTTCATCTTCATGGTCTGTAGTAGGAGCATAGGCTTGAATGATAGTGATGTTGAAATTAGCAGCTTTCAGGCGAATAGTCATGATGCGACTTGATATTGGTCGACATCCCAATACAGCCTCAGCTGTGTCTTTGTGGACGATGAACCCTACTCCATGTTCATATCTATCTTCTCGGCCATTGTGATATAGTTTGTGTCCGTCTGATGTCAAGGTCTCTCCAAAGTGTTTCCTTCTTACTTCACACAGACCTAGTATATTCCATCTGTACCTATCTACCCAGCTTCTCTCAATGTCCACAAATTCCACGTACCAATTACGATCTTGTTTCTGGCACAGATGGTTTTGTTTGATCCGCCAGTAGCATATTTTCCACCTCCGTTCTGGTGGATCCTGCTAACGAGCTAACGGAAGAGGCGGTCCTTGGTCCGGGCGACGACCGATCCGGTATGATTCTTTGTGTGGTTTTCATCCTCATGTTGCGTGTCTTGGGCAATGTCGCATGGCGGAGCCCATCCCTCTCCATGCTAGACCACAGCCGATTTCCTCTTACTTGGTGGTTTGCCCTGGTCTTGAACACTTAGCCGCTTCGTTCACTGTGGAACTTATGCGCCCCGACCGTTGGTCTCCATCTTGAAGTTACGCCCAGTGATGCAGTGTTGATATCACCCCCTCACATGGTTTGGCACGCTTGCCGAAGCGAGGTCTCAGGGTATGGCGCTTGGAGCCATCACGTGAGAGTTAGGAGATGGAGGGGAACCAGTGCGCCCGTCCTTCAAGAAGCAGCAGCCAAGCAAACAAAGGTACTATCCCTCTCCAGAGCTACGGAATCCATTGGATTCAAAATCGGGTGATTGCGGGGGCCAATCATTTTTTTCCCACATCATAATGTTTGTGTGAACACACTAAAATTGGATGTTGCCCCATCTTGTTGAAAAATGTGCTTTTTTCAGAGTATATAGACGTCTGCAGACTTTTCCTTTAGCAGATTGGAGTACATTTTACAATTTACATTGTTTAAATGGCGTCAAGAAATCGAATATCTGTTTTTACATTCCGAGACATCGTAACTTATGAGAAAATGTTGAAGTTTGATGGATAAGAGAAAATCATTTTGATGAACATTTTGACGATTGCGTGCAGCTTCTAGAGTGAAGGGTTTCTCAGTGAAGACGATGCGCTGCACATCATTAGTTTTGGAACGATCGAGGAGTTTTCGTCCACTAGATTTTTTTTTCTTTTATCTCTTACTTGTCATGTAATTTAAATACACTAGCATTAAATTTCAGGTTGGTATCAAATGCCAATCAAGAGTTAAATTACCACACACACACACACATACAAAATACGGGCTCTGTTTTTTCGCTTTTTATTCCTTCGAATCTTGGCATTATGATATTACAGTTTTGAGATGTCCGTTTATGTTTTTTTCTGGTTGTTTCATGACCACTGGACGGATTTTTAGTAGAATTACGTACATACACACACACACACACACACACACCACACTTGTATTTACGGGGAAAATGTTTGGAGAGGTCGCATGGATCTGCAGTTTTGTGAAGGAGTTGTATGCCCTTGATTTTGTGACGAATCAGAATTTTAATTGGTCAAATAAAAATATTCAATATCAGATTATAGTCATGCACTACTAGATATAATTTTATTTCTCTATGAAGAATATTTACATGTAATTTGGATAAACATAGATACACAAAAGAAACTTTACAAAGTCAAAAATATTTTTACCTGCCTCATAACCTGATTGTTAGGCAGGATGAAACACGAGACGTTAAACTGTGGCCAAGGAATCTTTGTATCATAATAATGGCCCAGATAGACTGTAATATTCTCTCTTTGATCTTAAGATCTGGACCGATCAAATAGGGGATGGATCTCATAGAGTGCAGAGCGAAATTTCATTGAGATCTATCTCAAAGAGATGGCCTGATCTAAAGCTAAAAGAATCAAGCACTACTCGATAACCATGTATTTTCGCTCCAGTGCGCAGATCAGCTCTGCCGAGGCTCAAATTATTGGATTGTCAAATTCAATACGTTAGTGATACAATTATTATTTATGGTCATAATATAACCTTTACCTCCGAATCGTGATCAGCGTCGAATCCAACTGCAAAGTTATTCTAATAACACACTTTTAAAATCCATTATTTATCGTTTTATTTTCAAAAGTTGCAAGCATTCTTTACTGAAAATCCACAGGGAGTCAATCTTTCTCTCTCTCCCTCTTTCTCTCTGTCTCTCTCTCTCTTTCTATTTTATTCTCTCTATTTTTCTCCGTCTCTGTTCTCTCTATTCTCTATTCAACTCTACTCTATCCTATATTCTTTATTCCAAAATAAAAATACATAGCAATGATTTAAGCAGAACATTATGCTTTGGAGTCATTCTTGCAACTAACCCCAACCTTAAGATTTTATTTCAAAAATGTGTGGGGGCGGGTGTCGGTAGCACAGTGGATAGCGAATTCGCCCTGATATCTGCAAGGACCCTTGTGTCGTCGGTTCGAGCCCTGCCATTGGCGCCCTGGTCTGACGAAGAGCCTGAGAGCCTGAGAGCACCTTATTGAAGGCCTGACTGTTTACACAAAAGCAATAGCGTGATGGGATCTGATCTTAAGGTCACTTCATTCTGTTGTCTTACATGTAACACTGACTAGTGTATAGGTCCATAGTGCCCTCTTTGTCAAGGGCTTTTTTTAGTGGAATCGTCCTCTCTACCGGTACCTTGGTTCCCGGATATTGTTTGCTTAAGAAAAGAATAGTTTCGTTAAATTGCCACGAGCTGGTGGTAACGGCTTTGTCAAGCCGGCCAGGTTGAGAGTTTTAAATTAAAGTAATGAAAGAAGGCGAGGATGATAAGAAGGTATCAGATAAGAAGAAGGGCTGAAGATTAGCGATGATTTCACTGCACTGGATTTTGTTTTGCATGATGCACTGGGCCCTAGTTAGCGATCTTTCGTGCTGTCCATTATAAAAATCGCAACTGAAGGTCCCCGAGTATACCCTATGACAATGACGCTTACCAGAACCATTAACGCTCCTCCTCTCTTAAAGGGAAGGTGATAAATAAGAAAAAGCAGGATGAGAAGGACCTTAAGGAAGCAGTTCAGTTAAAACGGTGTTTCGTGGGCCTGTCGCCAACCGAGAAAAATTCATTGATTTTATTTACACATTGTGAAGACCCCAAGACCCAAGTGAGCTCGTCGATTATTTTGGTAATCTTGTGCGAGTTGACTCTCATCGAGCTGGATGTTTGATATTTTGCCTGGAAAGTCTATACATGTTGCAGGGTTAGTTCGCTGTCTGCAGAGCTACTAATGCCCCAAAACAACAAGGAACTGGAGATGAAGAGGAAGCAAGAGAAAGAAACGAAGGAGAAGATGGGGCGAAAGGGGAACAGAAAGACAATATTATGTGTTTACCACACATCAGTGTGATAAAAAGTTCATCGTAGAAAATGGTTTAATTTTGTGTGTGACACGTTTTCTCTGACAAAAAAAAAAAAAAAAAAAATGGACACTAGCATTTTTTTAAAATATTGATCATGTTATGGCTACTCCTCGCGAGACTTGCGAATCAGGGGCATCTTTGTATACCACTGCCCAAAAAGGAGTATCTAAATGGAGAAAGAGGAGGAGGAGGAGGAGGAGCTAGAATCAGTCGATTCTTGTTGTTTCAGCGATACTGGGGCTTCTCAAGAAAAATAACTCTTCACCTTCACTTCTGAACTGTAAGTTAACCTGAATAATTTCCCTCGAAGGAAATGGTGGATCAGAATATAATGTATAATTATTAACTTTAATAACAACCTAGAGTATCTTGCTCTAAATCCATTCTTTTCGCTCAAAGCCATGGTTCAAGTTATGTAAAAGCTGATGGATGTGATCAATGATGTCCCAAGCGTGCAACTAGAAATGCATGTCCATTGAGTTAAATGAAATTTAAATAGAAATTATAAACCCAAACGGCCAAAGTGTGGTTTTCTTGCAACCTTTTGAATCCTCGTTATTTTAAGGTTTAAATTTTTACATTTTTCATGAAACATAATTACTTGCCCAGGAAAACAGATGACTCAATCAAATACGAATGGCACCTAAATAGTTGTAAACGGGGAAAATTAGGGGAGTGGGGGCGGGGGAATATTTTGTAGTTTGTCTTGTTTCACAATTCTATAATCTAGTAGTATGAAATAAAACATAATCAGATTATAGTTCTGTCTGCCTCTAGCCCCCCTCCCCCCCCCCCTCACACACACACACTTTCCCCCCATACACACACGCCATCTAAATTCCTTTGTTTCCCCTGGAAATTGACCAGATTACCACGAAATCGCTAGAAAAGATTTGGGAATTCAGGCTGTTTGCCAAGAAGATGGATCGAACCGATTTTTAATACTTCTATAACTTCTCTCAGTGCATGACATGCGTTGACGCTATTACCTATGATTTTCTTTTCTTAATTATACTCTCTGACAAATTAAACTATATAGAAGTGTGCGCATAATGGTCAGGCCTATTGTGCTTCCTATTAAAATAGAAAAAAAATAGCTCAAACTGAAAGAGGCGACAGCTTCTTACAATTAATTCTTCTTTATTAGTCTGGTCTTAAATCTTAAAACAAAAAATATTATGTGGTTTGTTGTTGCAAAAGAGAATTATATAAATATCTTATGAATGTATGCGTATGATGTTTATTTATTTCTTTTTTTCCTTTAGATTTTTTTTTTATTGTTCTTTATTAGTTTTGCCTTATCCGCTAAAACAATTATTATCTGTTTTGTTGTTACAAAAGAAAATGATACGGTCTTCTTTTGAAATCTTTCGAACGTGTGAATATGAAGTTTATTTATTAATTTATTCACTTTTTAAGACGTGATCGTGAAAAGAGGAATTAAAAACGACACATCACAACATGATAGTGGTTTGTGTGTGGGGGGGGGGAGGGCGTCGGTGGCACATTAGAGAGCGAATCCGCCCTGAAATCTGCAGGGATCCTTTTGTCACGGATTCAAGCCTCACACCTGCGCCCTGGCCTAACGGAGGGCCTGAAAGCTTGAGATCACCTTGTTGTGGACTGGCTCTAAACAAATACCAAACCTTCTCAAAAATTGGTATTAAGTCCTTCACCAGCCTCATGATCTCCCTATCTACATCGGTCGATCTCTCTCTCTCTCTCTCTCTCTCTCTCTCTCTTTCTATATAATTTATCTCCCCACTCTCTATGCAAATGAGCGTCACTTCCTCCCCTCCCCCTCCCCATCCCCAACTGTCTATCTCTCTGCTCGTCTTACTCCAATCTGAGTATATGTATGTCCTATTTATTTACGGTATCTATTTTATCTAACTATCTATCTACCTACCTATCTGTTTATCCTTTCATCCACCTATGTATTTTCATTTATCTATTTCTAACTGATTCCTAAAAAAACAAAACAATTTGAGTTCAATGCAGCTGAAAATATTAAAAAGGGTAAAATCAATAATTTACAGCCGTTTACGCAATTTTTAACAATACGCCTCGGCACTTCAAAATAATTTACTTGTAATCTTGGGGCAAAAACAAAATAATGAACCCCGACACTTATTTCTTGCAGTGATAATGAGCCTCTTGGCTCTCTGTATTATAGCCCCGCCCAGATCATGAAAACGGACCAACCAGAGAATTGTGATATTTCGGTCAGGCATTCGATTGGCTTGTCAGAGTGTCTGCACTGTGTGTTATATTACTGTGTAGGGCTTAGTGTGCTACCGATTTGTCTCACGCATTGTTTGGTGATTCTCCCAGGATTGTTTGTCGACTTATCACGCCGTCTCTGTTTGAGTGTTTCTGTAAGTAGACGTTTTTGAAATTTTGAGGAATGTTTATAATCATTTTTGTTCATTTCGCTGAAATAATCCCATAAAATTGATTGAAATTACATGTAACATGGACTCTCTTATTCAAATCTAGTCTTGTAAAAAGTCGGTCAACGCCCACAGAACTATAGAGTGAGGTTTATTTTGATATCTGTGTGAGAAAATCATTGAAAAATTATGATATATTGAAACGATACGAATGCTACACACTTGTCAGCACATAATATTTCTGATTATAGATTTATTTCAATGGTAATAAAGATTCGCTGTAGAAAAAAAATCGAATAATCTCCCGTCGTGTTAGCTAAATTTCGGTTAATGAAATTCGGTCAAGTGTGCTGGGCCTGAACTTTTAGAAATTGTTATTTTGAAGTATAGGTTTCGTTTCTGATAATAATTTTTAAAGTATATTCTAGCTTTGTCATAGGTATATTGAAAATCTTATCTAGTGGGGCGAAAACGGTATTTTAAGTTTTATTCTGCAAAGGTTACTCATGAAAAAGTAGTCCGCAAGGCACCTGAATTTGACCGCAATCCATGACCTTTAGCCGGGTCAAGGCCGTTCGTCGTGTGCTTTTTGAGCCAAGCCTGTATTGTGTGAGTGTGTCAAGTAAAACTGAAGACCATTCTTTTTATTCATATTTTTTTTCTAGGCCAATGTTTGCCTTTTTTTTTTTTCTTTTACTTTCGCTGGGGACTAAATCTGGCGCAGAATAGAGCAAAACCCAGAAGTTGATTGTATAGGCCTAGTCTTGATTATTCAATCTAGATCTAATTTAGATCTAGATTTTAGATAGGGAGCTAGAAATCCAGAAATTATTGTACCATGTGTATTTTAAGCTCAATGTCTCATTGTATTCTAAAAGCTATTTGAAATAGCTAAAAAAAATATTTAATAGCCTCACCAATACGAAAAATATTTGTAGATGCTAGTTGACATTTTGTAGGCCCCCTTGGTATATAAGTGCCACGCAAGTTTGTCGAGAATGAAGGTAAGGTTTACCGCTAGATGTCTACTACAACTCCTACTACTACTACTACTACTACTACTACTACTACTACTACTACAACTACAACTACTACTACTACCACCACCACACTATATGTCTACTACTACTACTACTACTACTACTACTACTACTACTACTACTACTACTACTACCACCACCACCACACTAGATGTCTACTACTACTACTACTACTACTACTTTATTCTTAATCTATTGAGGCTGTCATTATATTAACATGAATAACTTTATGTTAATATAAAGTTCAGATATAGATAATCTAGATCTATACTTATGATAAGTCGCTTCCCGATCGCAGTGGTAGCAAAATAAACCTGATATCAGCAAGAACGTTTTGCCATGGGTGGGGTATGAATCTGTCACAAGTACCCGGACCAACGAGGGTCAAAATTAAAGGAACAATTCACTACATATAACTGAAGATATTCAAATATACTTAAGTAAAACTCGAGGAAGAATTTCCGCACTGGTAAATAAGTGTAAACTCTAAGTAACAAAAGTGTTAAGAAGGCGAATATTAAAGAAAACATTCATTAGAATATGCTGCAAAATCTCATTGTATCTTGCTTGGTTGAATATTTCACGAAATGGCAGCAAATATTGGAAAGATTGGGACTATGAGAAAATGGTCTCCCATTGGGAGTGGGAATCTGTCAAATTAGATTTTAGCAGTTTAACATTATCTTGAACGATCCCCTTGTTTTTTTTGTTTTTTGTTTTTTTTTTTTAATTGAGACAACATATAAGCATTTTGTGTTTTTATACACACATACAGAGAGAGAGAGAGTTAGTTGTATGGCATATTGTTTTAGCATCTACTATTAACTGGATAGAGTTCGGCGAAGGATTAAGATTAACTATCAGTAGCCTTGCTAAATGTAATTGTGACAGTTATAGCAACAGTAGCAGAGGCAGCAGCTGCAATACCTGGTAGGCTTAGAAGTGCTAGAAGTAGATGTGACAGTTGTATTGTAGTTTTACCGCAACAATCGACGCCGTGGTCTGTTGGCAGATATTGAGTAGAGGTAGTTGTACTAGCAGCAGCAACAGAAGTAGCAGCAATAGCTATTGTAGTAGTAGTAGTAGTAGTAGTAGTAGTAGTAGTAGTA
>BLXT01002730.1:760066-771416 GCA_019648995.1 Plakobranchus ocellatus
TAGTAGTAGTGGTGATAGTAGTAGTAGTAGCAGTAGTAGTAGTAGTAGTAGTAGTAGTAGTAGTAGTAGTAGTAGTAATAGTAGTAGTAGTAGATGTGATAGCTGTGAATGTAGCACTACAGTTGTGGTTGTTTGCACTCAGCCTAAATTGATACTTATAGGATCTATCGCAATCTCGATGCAACTACGTGATCTTTGATTAACATCTACAAAGTTTATGCTAAACAGTTTTACGGATGAGATAGTTGTTTTTTGAAAATTTTCTCTTTACAAGATAACATAAGTTATTTTTTAAAAGTTGTTTTTTTTAAAGTTATTTTTAAAAAATTATGTTTTTTTAAAGTTATCTCTTTACAAGATAATATAGGTTAAGAACCGCTTCTTTGCCTTGTCGCCCATAGTGCTTTGAACAGGTTTTTTTTGTTTTTTTTTTTTCTACAGAGGGTTATCACAAGGATACATAACCGTGATATTTTAAGCGAAACTGGAATTTTCTTTGCTTTCTAAATCGATTAAAAAAGAAAAGGGCCTTGATGGACTATGCATTAATCAATGGATACAGCCTGTTGCACCTAAGTTTTAATAAATAAAAACCTTTCCCAAAAGCGATATCGTGATTCAATGTGCTTTTTTTTATTTAATTCCTTTAGATTGATTTTACTGTTTTGGGGTTCGTTAGAATGATTAATTAATATCAGCAGAGAAAATATAATAGGCCTAATAACTAAATTTTTGTGTTTAGGTACCGTTAGTAAGTATATCGGGGGATAATGTCACTGATCCAATCTAAAAAAATGATAAACAAGTCAAGTACATTTTTAGGCCTACCTACAAACAGCTTTTTCGAATGCCCTAATTAGAGGTCAACTATGGAGAATTCGGTTTGCGTAAAACGTTTATATCGCATCAGATGGAATTAAGTTCTTGTTGAATTCTAAAGCAATATATGCAGAACTCTGTGTTAAAAATCAAGTTGTGAAATGTAGCACAGAACTAAAAGAACTTTTTTCGATCATTTTTCAATTAATTTGAGCACTATTTACTTTGTTAATATGTAAGTAGAAGACCTCACCTGATGGCTAACCTTTTATTTTCAATCAAAGATGTCAGCATCTTCTAACTCCTTTTCCTTCATCTTAAAAAAAAGCCTGCTATCTTTAAAGTTAAATTTCTTTAATTTCCTAATGTTAAGCTTTAAAATGGCACCAAATATAACAAGAATAGGCTACCCCGAAAACATACCAATGTGGGAATGAAAAAGGAAACGCATGGAATTATGCATAATTATTTCTAAATCTAGAGATCTAGAGGTACCCCCCCCCCCCTCCCCCCCTTTTTGTTTCTCTCTAGATCTAGCTCTAGATTTTTTGGAATGAAATATTGTTGACGCATCAAGATTATGCATCTGTCTAAATTTTTCGCCATTTCTCCCCTCTGTCTTACTTTCTCTCCCTCTATTCTATCTATCTTACTTTTTTCTACCTTTTACCTCTTTGCCTCTCGCTCTGACTTTATATACATATATGTATTCCAAAATTAAAGAAAATAAAAGCTCGAGAGGAAATGTAAATAGCTAACTATTCAAAGCATTGCTCATGAATGCCAGTGACACAATGGGTAGCGACCATGAGATCTCAGGGATTCCTCTGTCGCGGGTTGAAGCCCGACGGAGGGCCTGAAAGCCTGAGATCACCTTGTTGTGGAGTAGCTATACAAAATCAAACCATGAATATCAGAAATCCATCTTAAAAAGAATCATTCTAGTTTCTATCGGAGAGATCACGTGCTGTTAAATTTTCCTCTTAAAATGTGTACTGCAACTTATGTGGTCAAAGTTTACTTGTCAAGGCAAATGTTTAGGTGAACCCTGGCCTGCTGCATTTAGTCAAGCATGCCCCCCTCCCCCCCCCGAAAAAAAAAAGTCCACACGTGAAATACTTTTACAAAGTTGATCTACGCATAATACTGCACCCGAGAGGCTGTCTTAAAACGCAATTAAAAACTGATACATTGACATTGAATTAACATCTGTATTATCTAGTCTTCATTTGAACGGATTTTTTGGAACAAGTGATACTAAATTTACTTTTCAGCCCTTTTTTTGTACACAAAAACCTTTTCAGTATTGTATATGAGAAGGGGAATGCAACATCGCTTTGACAGTACAATTCTCAGTAAATTTAACAAATCATCCTGTTATTTTATTGTGAAAGGAATCGAAAGGATTCTGTCTAATTATTACATCTCAGCTCACAGGTTTTAAGTAAGTAAGTACATATGCAAAAATTAAAAAATTAATAATTTTTTTTTTATTGGTTTGTTTACGACGATTTTTAACTTTACTTATCTGGGAAACGCCTATGAATGTTTTTCTATGTCATATAGCATTTGCAAAATTCTAATAAAGGAAAATAGCCTCAGTTCAAATGTTGCCCTTAAAAATTGTTAGCTTGTAGCCCCTCTGTTGTATTTGTTGTTCCAATCTAAGATATGCAGTTGTGGGGTTGAAAAAAAATAATCCCATACTCAAAATATGGGTACATCATCTATAAATAGTTGGTAAATTCACTAAGTCAGTATTTTACTTTCTATTTCAGTAAAAGAAACGTTCAGTTGGAAATCAAATATTAGGTTTCCAGTCAAAATATAAACCTGGATTTTAAAAAGGACACGGTCTTTAAAGCCCAAGGCCAAGACCAGATCTAAGTCGTATTTTCTCTATACTGAGCATGGCAAACAGAGAAAGCGCCAAGTTGCATCTATCTGGAATTGAGAAGCGCGGAAAAAGTCATCAACGGGAGGGGTCAGCTATGACATCTCCAGTAGTCTCAAATCGCCATCGAGAGGCAGAGATAGATGCCATCGGTAAGGAGCTCCCAGAACCTATACGAGCAGCAAGAAAAATGCCAAAGCTGCCTCCCATTGGTATCAATCAAGTGAAGGACATGCTCACCAAAATGCCGGAGAAAAAGATAATGGAGCAGGTGGCTGTTAATCTCACCTCTGGCGCTTACCACAGTGATGATTCAGGATCTGAGATGGGAATGCAAGGCTTGTTTGACTGTATTTTGGAAACGACTCTCTGTAGTTTGGACCAAGCTGACAACAGCCATGTCCAGGAGAATTCTCCCAGAGAACTGCCCTGCGCTTTTTGCAGTAAGGTGTTTCTCAGCAACTTAAAACTAGAAACACATATTCTTGTGATGCACTCTCATCAAGATCCGTCACTCCTCAATGTTACTCATGTTGCTGCCCGGAGAGAACTGCACCGTTCTCACAGCAACAGCAAAACTGCCGCATCAGAAGCGAGCGATGCTAAAGCACGACCTCTCTCAGAGGGGCTGTTTAACATGGAGATGTCTCAAGTGGTGGATGCCGACTTGGTGAAACATCTTCCCCCTAAACAGCGTGTCAAGGCGTCACCTAAAATCAGATGTGCATCTAAAGATCAAGTTGAACAATGCAAGAAGTCAGTGGGCGCCTCCGATGGCTCTGCAGTCGACCAAAGTGGAGATAATATCCCACAATCCATTACCCAACCAGCACCACCAAAGGAATGTTCAGATTCCAAGGCAATATCTAGTCACAGAGAGATGGCTGATCGCCATACGTCCACTCTAGGGGATACTAGAAATCTCAGCTCGGCTTCTTGCGCATCATCTGAACACGCGGAAGTGAATGAAGTCAGTGGTGAAACCAGAACAAGCAGACTTAGGAGGCGGTCCTCTGCTTTACCAGTACCAGAGAATTCATCCTCCTCCTCCTCGTCGTCAACCTCCACTACACCTTCTCCCTCACCATCAGGAGAGGGGACGAGACGGTCCAGCCATCGCCAACGAGAAAAGTTAACCAAACCATCTTCATCTTCTTTATCTGCATCCAAACGCAAGAGCACAGACACCAGCTCTGAGTCCAGCAAAATGAGCAAAAGAAGCAGAGCAACTGCCGGTGGTAGGTCTGGATCTGATAAGCAACCAGCCAGTTCTGCAAAGCAAAGTAGATGAGGCTTGTTTGTACTGTAGGCAAGGAAGGATAACTCTTTTAGAGTAAAAACTAATGATGCTCGTATTTTGTCATGTTTTGAAAAGTATTTATTGTGACAATGAAAGAAAGAGCGACCTGGAGATACTGAACTAGTTAGATGCTAATCAGAATGAAAGTTGAAAGTTTTTAATTCATGCCCATAAAATTGGGGAATTTTATTGCCATACAAAGACGACTTACACTCAATTCTAAGTGAAGCCAGTACTTTTCGTATTTGACCATCTTTTCTCAGAGCATAGGAAGAAGACATAATGATGGACTAGGAAAAGCTATTTTTCTCTCAAAGCCATTGAGCGAGTAGGTGAAGCTGCTTTAGGTTGGTCGTTTCATGATTGTATGATTTGAGAGGTTAATATTGATTATTTTCGAATTATTTTCGAATAAATAATAGGTATTTGTGTTATTTGAATCTTCTTTCAATATATCCATCTAGTAACATTATTTTTTCTTCATTTTATTGTTTCTTGAAAATAAAATCACCATTAACGCGGTGAATAGGTCGGGGATTTGCTTATAATACGAATTGACAGACTTTTCTTTTTCATTTTCAATCTTTTTCAAGTAAACCTGTACATTTTCATTGCTTTTTTAATTTATTACTTTTCTCGATGTCAGTAAAATTTTAAATATACATTTAGAAGTGATTGACCATCATGAATTTTTATGTGTATGGGGGGGGGGGGGNNNGGGGGGGGGGGGGGGGTTGCATGGATGAGTGTGTATGTGTGGGATGGTTGAAATACAAAACGCACCATCTCTTAATTTATTCTAAGTCTTTCATGAGGTTGTTTATAAATTTTGAGAAGAAAGGCCATCAACTGCCATGTCAGTAATGTATCAGGAATGGTTCTATTCAAAGGTTTAAAGTACTTTAGTTGCCCAAAACGGCTAAAGTTATATCTTGTCATTTTAGCCGTCATGATGTCAGTGCCTGTAAGCATGGTTGCCCAAATTAGTTTTTCATTGGAGGGGTGCATTTTTATTTCTCTCTATTGAAATAATCTGGCCGTTTTGTTTGTTTCAAAATAATAGGTTTTTATTTTTTAAGTTTTTATACACCTCAGACATTCTGTTGGCCAAATTATAAATTTATTTCTGCTCGATTGGTTTACAGACAATTTGTATCTTATTTGATGCTTACAGCTTGTGAATTAAACTGGCCAAAGTCATTTTGAAAGGACAATTAATTGCATTCATTTTCATAGAATCTATAGTTCTTTATGTTTTCAGTATAACTTACAGCAATACCTTTTGATTCGCCAGATATATAATCATGTGTATATATGTAGATATGAAAGAAGTAAGTTGTAGTAAATGTTTTATTGTAAATCAAACACTAATGCTAGGACAGTCTAATATTTCAGATTTAAATAATATTTCTTTCATCATCTCTGGTGTGTTCCTCTCAAAACTTATGATCACACTGTTTACATTTTTTTTTCTTTCGCTTTTGCACTTAAATGTTAATTTATATTCAAGTACATGAACATTGGATGTGATACATACTTCATTCATTGCTTTAGTTTAAAGAACAGATTTATTATTATGTGCATGATTTTTTTATATATATATATATATATTATTTTTTAATGAAATCTAGAGAGTTATATCTGAATGCTCTCTGTCTCATTATGAAACTTGAACACATCATTTGATAGAAAAAGACAAACAAACAAAAAACATGTTTTTGGCGTTCAAAAACAATGTCTCTGGGCAAACTACAAAAAATCCAAACATTTTGTTGAATGGTATCGAACTCTTTGTTCAGCTGTAAACATTGCATAGGCGCAGTAGCCGGCAGTCTAAGTCTCTTCAAATGTCCACTTAATTTATGTTCCGCTAGTCAACTTCCAGTTTTTCATGTCGTTTATGGCATTGTTGATGAAATGTAACTGGATATGTGATGTATTGATGAATAAACTTGTATTTGCTTTTATTGCCAGATTTTGAAAGAAAAAAGAGCGGGGCAAATAAATTAATGAAATCAATAAGATCACCTGCTAATTATCATAATGTACAAAATGATTATGTACCCACAGACATCTGTCAGAATTCGAATTACTGTAAGTTTGTACTTACTTTGTCGTGGTTTTTTAGAGGGTCTTACGACAGCCATGGTCGATATAGATTTGGTATGCTTCTTTATTGGTTTTACACGTTTTAGTTTTGTAAGTTCAACATAAAAACAATAATTGACTTATATCATAGGGAAAAAGAATAAATCAGTGAAAAGTAAAAAAAAATTCTTTTATCTGTATAAATTGTTCAATAATTATCTCTTTGAATGTTTTGCTTGTTCCTGGTTTATTTCTATTTGTTCGATGTCGTTTAAATCACATATTTATCATTGTTGGCAATCATTATTTCAATGCCATGTTTTCCGAGTTTCTGTACAAAAAATTAATAATAAAAACAACAGAATCTACTGTTTTAAATGTTTTTAAAAATTTTGATTTTGAAAATTCATCCTTTTAAAAAAAAAAAAACGTTCAAGAATATAAAAACAATAAGGATGGAAAGTTTCACTTTACAAGCAGATTCTGATTAACACGATTGTCTCATAATCGAAACAAACAAAACAAAACAACAACAAGAACAAAAAAACAAAACAATGGACACTCATGATTTTGACTAGATGACAGTGTGCTTAAAAAAAAAAAAATAATAATAAAAGCGGCAGATCCATCACTTTTTCATCAACTGCTTTAAAGATTGATTTAGCATGGAATGAAAATCGTTCATTTGAGCAACATTTAAGGTAAAGATGGGTCTAATTGATAGTGCAACTTCAGTCCCAAGTAAAGTGTGCTTTATATTTACGCACTATGCGTTATAAAGAAAAAACATTAAGTTTATTCATTAATCATAGTAACTGCTTTCAGAAAAAAAAAGAAAACTTATATGAGTATAGCTGTACATGTGCAGACAAACTGATCTTTACATGTCTCAAACTTTGTCTTATGAATAATGAGTTTTATACATTTTTGAAATATAAAAGATGTAAAAGATGACTAGAAGTTGGAGAAGAGGCTCGAAAAAAAATATTCCGGTGCTTTCTAGAAATAATGCTGATCTCACAAGTCCAATTTATTAGATTTTCATGTCTTCTTTTCTCGTACGTTTCCCTCTTATCTTCCCTATTGCGTATCTTTCTTTTGTCTGCTGTTTTTCAATTTGTACTGTTTTACTCCACTTACTTTATTCCTTTGTATTAATTCTCAACGTTTCATGTTCCTTTCTCCGTTGCTTGAGACTTAGCTTACGTTAAACGTTCTGAAGAGACAATCCATTTTTTGTTTTCTTGGAGAGCGTGTTTTTTTTTGTTGCGTGATTGCCAATAACTTAAAAAGAAACAACAACTAGTTGTAGATTTATCTATTAATTTTCAGAAATGTATTGTATATACATTTGTATATAAATATCATGAAGTAAAAAATGTCCCTTTATTCTTGAAACGCATGCACATAATCGTGTATACTATGTTTTGATAGTGAAAAATAACTTTTTTGTGTGTGTAATTTTGATGTTATTTTCATGCCGACTTTTATGCGTATTTGGAGCGAATCCGTCTTTTTAAACCGCAAAGTTGAACGCAACATGAAAAACTAAAGAGTATTATTAGAGCAAAATTCACCGTTAAACAAATCTACTCTCAAACATTTATTTTCAGGATACAAATGATGGACAAAAATCGTGTAAGCGCATTTACCTGTGGCGCACATATTTTTCCCTCCGAGTCAACAGTTTATTAATTCAGGAGTGCTGCTGCAAGTTGCTTCTGGTGTGCTTCGCTTCATGAAAGGTTAATCAGGGTTACTTGCAAGAATTTTGTCCATTGCTTTTCTCAATTTTCCCGGTGCGCTTTTGCTTTACTTCCTTGTTAGCATAGTTGAGATCGGCGAACAAACAACGGAACCGGGCTGCGCAAGAAGCAAGGCTGACGATCTTAGAAAGTACACGTAGCCTACCTTCTAAGATCTTTGGTTAGTCTGCAGTGATGTTTTGATAGCCGAAGCTCAAACTGGTAATTAGATTTACTTTCATTCTCACTTTCAGCTCAATTTTAGCAATCTTAAGCGAAGTTCACGCGACGGACCTATAATTATAGGATCGAACCTTTTTTAGTTATTTTTCCTTTCTTCTTTTTTTGTTTTTGTCCACAATTTGAGACCCAATAGGTCTATTATTGTAGTAATGTATTATTTTACGGCATTGTAGTATTAAACAAGCTTTTAAAAATCATTTTATAATGCGCATGATAGTTAATTGCCTTTTCTTTCTTTTTTTTGGTTTTTGTTCTTTTTTTAAGTTATTGGGAATGATGGTAATTGAAAAATATTTTGTCAACCATACCCGGTATAGGTAAGTTTGTAATTTGAAAGTGATGAGAATATATGAAAACATCGTTTCATAACCGTTTTATCCAAGGCATAATTTATGTTACCACTAATAAGATTGGTCCATAATTTTCGATGGAGTAAAACATCATAATCATGGGTGTCAAAAGTGTGAAGAATATCGGTGCTTGCGAAGACACTGGTGTGGTTTGAATCTGTACTGTAATGACCGAATCTTTGTTAGACACATATATAGTTAAGAGTTTTGAAGAAACTTTGGCAATGAAAATGGTCTCTATACGGTCAAGTACATTTATTCTAAAATAATAGATATAGCAAGACCCCAGCACCATGAAATTCATGATTATAGCCTCCCTTGATGAGAGCCTCCTTATTCTTTCATATAAGCGCTTGCTGTGTCGGTCATCGAGATGTTAGTATTAATTTCAGGAGGGCCTTACAGACGTTAAACAGTTCTTTGTGGGCCTTTAAAAAGCGAACAAGGGGGGTAGAAAATAGAGTGAGTGCGGAATAGAAGAGATTCTAAAAATATGCTTGTGTGAAAGGAATCCATTGCGTTAAGTTATCAGAAGTAGCTATTCCGGTGCTTTCTAGGATTAACTTATCGAAAAACGTTTACTTATTGTATTTAATTAAATTGATTCAAATCTAAATTAATTTTTTGTTTTGCTTCAAGGATGTTCTTTAAGACATTACTTTCACGTCACTGTTGTAAATATGACGAAGATGATTTTGATTTTTTATTATTATAACTTTATTTAATGGTATTTTTGTTGTCCCTGAGTGTTATTGAAAGACTCCTTTAAATGTTACATCACCTTATACATGTGGCCTGTCAAAACAAACGATTTTGATACATGCTTGATGTCAATAAATTAGAAAGAAGCCCCAAAGTTTGTTTGAGTTCAGCGTCTTTTATCATTGTTGAGTTAGTTTGAATTGTACCAGTTCGTGATATACCTGGTTTGCATTGCCCATAGCTTTCCTAGTAGAGCTTCTAATGAGAAATAATGTTCCAAAGATGCATTAAGTAGGCCTATTAGTACACGATGATTAGTTTGAAAAAATATAAATGTACCGGTAATTGAAAAATTGATATACTAACGGAAAATTTGATTTGTCCGTTTTCATTGTGAGACCCTCACTATTGTGTTTGTGTTTGTGTGTGTTGTTTTTTGAGTAAGAGGTTTTACTAGTCATAATGAGATCATTGCGCATTGAATACCTCTACACTTATTGAGTTTTAGAGTGGTAGGGTGTCCTAAAAAAATAATAAATAAATACCTGGCTCCATGCACGTTCCTTATTCTGAAATCTTTTCAATATTTCTTGAGCTCAATTTTCACATTTCAAACCCCTGATACACCCTTAAAATTTTGTTTCTGTGCTTTGCATCGGTGATTGCCACTACTAGTGCAAATCTATTGATTGTGTTCCATGACTAAGGAAAAAGTTGGCACTATTAGAGTTTTTTTTCCCCAGATATATGGCCGAATCTCAATTTATTGTTTTACTGTTAAGGAGATATTGATCAATCACGTGCGGAATGAACGGATATCAAGTTTATGATGCTTAATAAACTAAAGACAAGAGTTGACTGGTCTGAATGCTGTTATTTCTTCGCATATGTACACAATTCAAATCCCTAAGCCATAATATGGTGCTCTGAAGATGGATAGGGATCCTTCCCGATACAGGGCTTAAAAACAATAGCTTCAGAAGACGTCTTTAACGGTGCACTTTTTTAAACAATTTGCACGTCGATTTTTGCAACTGGTTATGAGTAAAAGAAAAATCGGCATTAATGAGCAAAATGATTATAATCATAATTGATATTGTCTTTAAATCAACAAATGATCTTATTTGAATTTGTAAGCTTTTTTTTTTTTCGAATACTTCAGATGCTGCCATTTTTTTTCCTTTTTGTTTAAAATTCGTCGCGCGCCTGTGACTTTAACAAGAAAAGTTCATGCAAATTTTCTTTTATCACTTTTATCACTAACAACAGGATAGTCTTTAGAGCTCCCATTTTTTTACTTTTTATACCGGCTGTGACGCACACTGCCTGCTTGCCTCCCTTTTTTGTCCTTTAACTTGTTAGGGATGTGAGTTGTCGAAGAAAATAATGTTCTAACGCCGTAATTGTCCTGTATTTAGCTATTTAGTTTCATAAGATTGCTTTGAAAACAAAGCCATGCCAAAGCTGTACGACCTATAAACAATGTGATCATTCATTCAATCGCATTCAATTAACGAGAAGATTCCAATAAGCGTGGTGCTAGAGGTATCTAATCGAATTAATTAGTGAAATTTTGGTTTCATTTTAACCATTAAAATTTTGCTTTGGCGCAAAAGAAACTAATGAAGTTTCTGAGAAGACAGAACAGATATGTTGTTATGTTTGCGTCAGTATTAACAATTATCTTGAAAAACTACACAGAAGTGATTTTAAATTAATTATGGAACAATGAAAAAACATTAGTGTTGAGGAAGATGATAATGATTGTGGTGATGATACCGATGTTACTTGTAATATAAAGAAAACCTGATCAAAAAGAACAAGAAGAGGAAGAACAACAACAACAACAATAATGATAATAATAAAAAGTAAAAAACTGGCAAAAATAATTGCAATCACCAATATTTCTAAATCATGAAAACTAAAGATAACACCTTACAGAATTTTATCGAGAAAGAAACAAAACAAATAGGAAAGTTTTACTTAAAATTCTCGTCTATATTAGTTCCTTCAGTGGCATTGACATGAGCATCGATCCCTCCAGATACAAACATTAATTTGCTTTGAATGTTTGGTATTCACTGTATTTGTTTTGTTTCAACTAAAGGCCTAGTTTTGTAATAGGCCTACAATTGATGTGTTCGCTTTTGTTTTGATTTTCACTTCTTGTTTGTTTGTTCTTTGACTTTGCAATGATACTATTTTATTT
>BLXT01002730.1:795409-805551 GCA_019648995.1 Plakobranchus ocellatus
GCGACATCAGTCCTTCAAGTTAGCCATGACAAGTCGCGTCGCCTCCAGTGTGGGCCTACGCTTAATCACACAGTTATGATAAAGATTTAGTCATAAATTAAGTGTTACTCAGACATTTCATGTGTTAAAACAAGACTGAGAGTTTGTGTGCACTTTTTAAAATATTTTTTCTCCTTTTTTCTGCAGGATACAAGATAATGGTGTTTACAAAGTCAGCACCTGCTTCTTGACACGGGGTCTTCTCTTGGTGTTTTTCATAGTTTCAAAATGCATTTTTTATTTAGTTTTTTGGCCACTTAAAAATTTGAACTAAGATTGAGTTGAGAAATAAATTCTTTAATTTGAAACTTTAATTTACCTTCATAAAAAAGTTTGAGATTTCATATGCAAATTATGGAAGACCCTCATGACAATCATAAAAAATTGTTCGATAAATATATATACCATGTTTTCTTGACTGAAACTTTAACCTAATCATAATGAGTTGCTGCAACTAAAATTTATTGGATAGCTATTGCCTTGCTATAGCAATTTTCTCTAACTAATGATGACATAAAGAATGTAAATTGTAGAATAAAGCAAACTGTTATACCATCTTATTTTATATTCCACTTTTTTGGGGCAAGGAGCAAAAAAGAGAAGGAGGGGTAGGTACCAAATATCACACAACCTAATTTTGATTAATTGAGTAGATACAAGTGTGATGAGAGACAACTCTGCATTGACTCACACATTACAGCTTTGAAATCAAAACTAAGAACCTGCTTACTGCCAATTTAAATTTTTGTCAAGCTGTTTTGAACTCTTTTATGTACAATGAAAAGATTAAAATATTTAAATACAGAATAAAATTTGATCATCCTTTGATAGCATGCCATATTGTCTACAACTTAACTGAACAGACAGATCAAAAGAAACTGATCTGTAAATTATCTTTTTGAGAAATGAGATGGTAGAAGTTTTAAGTGAGCCAAGTGAAGTGTGCATTATATTATAAAAAAAAAGATAAAATTACATTATAGGATGTGCTGGGCAATAAACAGATAGTAAAAGAAAAAAAAAAAACATACATAAACCCTCAAACCAGACAAAACTAGACTATCTTAGAAAAATAAAATCGGCATGCAAGAACAATATTTAAGTTCACCAATTTAGTAATGCCAAAATCAACCTAAAAAAAAAAAGCAATGTCTGTTTATTTTAGACTTGTAAATACCAAATCATGACCATAGGTGTGATATTGATTTCAAAGTATTCAGAAAAGAAAAAGGTTGCATCTCATCTTAAACAAAATCTTGTTTTGACTTATATAATATTTTCAATCTCAAAATGTATGTAATGAATCAAAAAAAAAAAGGTTTAATTTAGAAACATAGTTCATTCACAAATTTTAAGTTTACTCAGCTTGCTGAAGTTTATTATCAAGTCAAAATTTTCTACAAACAGACACTGTTTTTTTAAATCTTTACATCAGCTTTTTAGTAATGAACTTGTTCAAAGATTCAATAGTATAATTTAGCCTGAATGGACAATTTGCCTAATGGAGTTAACAAAAGAGCCTAATAAGTCTTGAGAACATGCTCAAAAAACAGTACCAAGTGTTGCATCAAAGCATTCATTAATAGAGGCAAAAAATCAAAATTACACTAATGGACCTATCATAAGCACTGTCTTAAAATAATTATAAAAAAAAGATGGGCGTTTAGGAAAAGAAAAAAAAAAAGAGATAAGAATATTGGCAACACATACACAGAATGACAGGAAAAACAGAAACAAATAGAATTATCTCAATGAACAAGTCATAATAATGTCACTGAAAAGGAAACTTTGTTGGTCCTTTTTGTTATATAAATTATTATTTACACACTATTTACATCACAAGATACCATATGATCCTTTTAAAACGAAAAAAATAATCTGTATGTATTTATCACAATTCAAGTGAAAAAAAAAAAGAAGTTCAGGCCCAACAATGTTTACAAACCATATTTTCAACTAATGATATAGACATGCTAGTGAACATATTTGAACCCATTTGTGTGAAAGATGGAAAGAAAAAGCAGACGTAAAGAAATCTTAACCCTTTTGGATGTAATTCCATGCAAGAAGCAAAAAAAATAATAACATTTACATTAGATAAACTTCTCTTTCTCAAGTGCAGAAAAAAAAAACCTCTCTCTTTTTAAAATAAAATTATTGAGGCAATTCCTACAGGGAACTCATACTACTTGAATTTTGTGCAATGACTTATCTAACTCAATAGTTACCACAGTTTTATAAATATGCAATCACAAGTTCACTAACATGCACCAAAAAGTTGAATAAAGATTTTAAGAAAACCCTATGAGCTTATTCGTTCTGAGGGTATGGCAGCCTTTCAGACAGCCATTAATCAACAAATTAATGTTCACTCTTCATCAACTAAAAAAAAAAAGGGCATAAAATTCTTCCTTTCTCTGATTTCTGCCTTGCCTAGTTTTTTTTTATATTATTATTAAGCATAAATTTCTGTAAAACTATACATTTTCACAAATAAAATTAATTTAAAAAATTCTTTCATTTTTTGTCTCTTCAGATTAAAAGCATTTTAAGTGATAAAATTGGTAATTCATAGTTAGATGAAGCTTTTTTAACAAATAAAACGTGCGCTCCTTTGCACAGTGCTTTGGAGTAAAAATATGAACAGTCTCCAGGAGAGATTTGAGTTGATACTGCAATCTTAAAAGTGTTGGTGAAAATTTTACCAAATATCTATCTTTATTAGGGACTAAATTGTTCATGTGGCCATATTTGGAAATATGAATAATGTATTCATAAAGTAATTATTTCACCTGAATGTTTTTCAAATATTTATCCTATATACTTTGAATCCATATCTAAACCTTTGATAAACATAGCTATCAAAGCAGGCTCTCAAATGCAAACCAATCATGTCGTGTCACGATAAGGTAAAAATTTCTGGAGTCCAAAAAAAAAAAGAATCAAAATGTACCTATAATTTTTTTATGTGTGACAAAACCTTGTGACATTTGACATAATTTCATCTCCCTATAAGAACTTAACTCTGTACTAAACTGATATTATTTCCTTAATCCTTTCTGCTGAGAACCATCTCACTTAGTGGTGACAATATGAGTCTGAAAAGTTTTATTCAATGAATGAAATGAAGCACAGTGAGTCCGTTCATGAATATTTAATTAATTTTTCACAGATATTTGCATTTTTTCACTACATTGTTTCTACAAGGCACACTATCTGTTTTCTGTGCAATCAAGCTGCTCCACATCCATTCAATTAAATGTAATCAAAATTGATTTCAGCCAGTGAATGCAATAAAATATTATGTGCAGTATTTATTCCACACATTTGCAAGAATTGAGATGTATTTCACAGATCTGTTCCTTATTTTTCCTTTATGAATATTAAAAAATAAATTAAGTAAGAACATCATCACTGAAATTGGCCAACACAACAAAACTACAGACATAATTATAAAATTATGGCCTGCAAACCACACAAAGGTCACATAGGATAAGGTAACTCAGTGTAGAAATGAATACATTGATGCTACCATCAATATGGCTGAGGACACAAAAGTCTGGAATAATTTTTCAACTAATGCAACACCCTACATTTCCCTTACATTCGATTATTTAAATACATTTCTCAAGCTTTTCTGTTCACTTTAGTTTTGCACATAAATTACTTATGTATCACAGAGCACTAGACCCTAAATAGTGCATGGCAAACTTTTCACATATTATTCAGCTTTTTTCAGTAACAACTGAAATCAGTGTAGGGATGAACGTTTGAGTCACATTTTTCTTGTGCTATTTTTCAATCTTGTGTCACTCTGGATATCTTCTTGAGACCACAGTTACACCAGTGGTTATGCAGAGATCTCTGTAAAATAATCTTCCTTTGAGGAAACATTTTACTGTCATGCAATAATTCCAACTTTAAAAAAAATAACATTTGAAACACTTAATTTAAGCACAAATTAAAATAAGCAATATTTCTTTTTTTTTTTTCTATCCTAGCTGAAATTGAATGGATTTTCCAATACATACCGTTGTAAAATTATTCAACAGAAACTTTCAAGTACCTCAGAATGACAGGTGTCTATCTCATTGGTACTTGTGAGACATGAATGAAATTCATGAAGAAAAGAGCATTTTTTTCCTGCTGTGAAAGACACAATTTGTCACACATTAGCAGAATCTGATGACTATTTATGGTACTGAATCAACATTCTGCTGAACTTTAATGTTTGGATTAGCCAGAGGATCAAAAAAGGGATCATCTTCAGTTGACTGGCGCCCAAGCTTGGCAAAGATGATGATAATGGTGATAAAGCCGATGACTCCCAACATGAGAACTACAGCAAACCTTTTTCTTACTGCTTGAGGATCTTTTCGCTTGGTGCCATCTCTGGAACTTGTAAAAAAAAAAAACAAAGAAGTAAAAAAATAACATTTTGAAAATTGAAGTGGATGAATTTTTTATTTTTACATTTTAGTACTCAACTTCTTATTTTGAAACAATCCTCAAGCACTGATAATCCCAAATGAAGAAGGAACAAAAGCATACAAATTCATACTTCCACAAACATATTAAATAGCTATAAGATTTTGTTATGATGGTTGAGGGAAATGAAACTAATCTTATACAAGAATATGTCCACCAAATCAAACTTATTTGAACAACACAAACTACATGTAGATTCATTTCACCCTAAGCTTTATCATCACAAAAATGATGGTCTCAAATACAAGCTGGGCCGAAAAATTGTGACATGAGATAAAATGATTAAAAATTACTATTATTATAAAAGGCTAAGTTGAAACTTTTCTACGCCATCTCATTTTTTACTGCTCATCAAAGAGATTTATTTTCGTGAACTATAATCTACATACCTTTGAGTCAAAGATAAAAAAAAACAACAGATTTTTGCCAACACTTAAATTTTTACGTGATGACAGACAAAGATGAAAGACAGAAAACATGGTGGACTCTCTATCTAGAAACCATAAATAGAGCAGGGTGGCAGAAAGCTCATTTTCCTTTTAAAAAAATATTAATTGCAATAATGACAAATTCAGATCAGTTACATCAACATTTTATATTAAAGATCTAAAATAAACAAACTTCAAGAGAAACTACATCTTACTATTCAG
The DNA here is from genome assembly GCA_019648995.1 of Plakobranchus ocellatus. Classification (NCBI taxonomy): domain Eukaryota; kingdom Metazoa; phylum Mollusca; class Gastropoda; family Plakobranchidae; genus Plakobranchus; species Plakobranchus ocellatus. The sequence goes on from BLXT01002730.1 coordinate 800,587, forward strand.
AGAATCTTAGAGGTTTGTTATGGCTACTAGATCTCTAGCTCTAGATGTCAGCTCTCAACATAGTCTCGTTAATTTATTTTTCTATTGGATCCAAAATATCATACAGATTTTAATCTAGACTCTGGTTAGAGCTCTAAATCTAGATTAAAAAACTGACAGGATTAGATTAGCCTATATAAATAATTGAAATACGAACATACTTTCGAGTTAAATTCTCAGTTAATAGGTTTTACCTTATGGCATTTTCATAACAATGTTAATCATGCCATCAAGAAAAATATTTTTCTTTAAACAAAGAAAAGATATGTCATTCACTCAGACTTTAACTCACTGGAAACAGGAGTCAGTTATGCCTACATGCACTAAAGACTGCGAGTTTCAGGGGTATTTTCAAAAAATCGTATGGGCTTGCAATATTTAGACACTGCCATGGAAATTTCATACTTATATATATTCAAACAACCATTTTTCTAACAAAATAATTAGCAAGCTTTCCTATATAATACTTTTTTTCTAATGATACTTCAGAATCGGTGTAATTTGTTCCCTTTCCAGAAGTTTTTTCTAAAGGCTAGATCTAGATTTTGTATAACTAGATCTAGGTCTAGACTCAGCAACTTCACAGCTTTCTGAGTCTGATTTGATTGTTTTTTTTTTCTTTTGGGATCTTATTCTGGATCATTTGGATCGAAATATTCACTTTCTGAATCATAATTTTCTTCAAAAGTTTCAAAAAAGTTAGTTCTACTGCCAGGTGAGACTTAGCCATCGTGATCACAAAATCTAATTCTGTGGACCTAGCTATGAGTGTAGGGTCATGTTGGTTTAGGTTTCATAACTTAAAAAGTTCTAACCCTACATCTGCCAAACTTTGCATGAAACGAAACAAAAGGACAACGAGCGTTGACAACACTTCCCGAGAATGTATTGGGCATAGGCAACACCTTATAAAATGCTTTGTAGGTAATGGACTTTTCACTTGCAGTAAACGTTCTTAAACACTATATTTCATGACACAAATTTTAGTCTAGCTTATAAGCTTGGTATTGTATTTGTGATTGTCACACCTGAAAATATCTATGATGGTTATATACGATTATTTATGAAGCTGAGGCAGAACATAAATATAGAGGTTTGTGTGTGTGTTTTTTTTTAACTAGAATTAAAAACAAGACTAAAAAAAATGTGACATACTATTTTGTACTTATGACAGACACGCCTACCCTTGAAAAATTTTTTGAGGAACATCAAGGGCAAAAATGCGGAACATTATATAAAAATGCGGTACAAACTGAATATAACGGGAACTGACGCTGATTAAACAAAAAAAAAATCAACACTCAATTCAACTAAGTTCCAATCAATCATAGTGGTGTACCTTTAGGACGGGGAAGAGTGTAGAGGATATCAGTTCCTGTCTAAATCGGCATTAAAACTAAGCCAAATGCTTAACATTTAAGCCTCCATTTTGCTTGACTTTGGGTCACTTATTTCAATGTTACCTTTGGAATTCAATTTTATTTACGTTTCTCAAACAGAAAATTCCATTATACATTTCCCTTTTCTATCCTTAAAATGCGGAGTGCCTCGATGCTTTCTTTTCTAATACAATGCTGTCGTCTTTTGCAGATTGGAGCTTCTGTGTAGAGCAATTTCTTTTCGGTCATTTTGAAGAGACGTAGACTTATCCAAGATACGCAGGCCTGATTGTATTATATTAAGTTCTGTCGTAGTATTATCATAGGACTGGCAATGGCAAGAGCCTAGCATCGATCAGACAGTCTCGCACCGAGCCTAAGTTCAATGTTGGGTTTATAACTTCTCTAGATATAAGACGCATATAGGTAATCTTGAAGTCTAGATAATTAAGTTTGACCAAACCATTGACTTACAATACTTCAGTTGACAGATTTAAAAAAGGAAAATTATCCCAAAACTCTTTATTTTTATCAAAATTGAAATTCTGCCGCGATGATTTTCATAGATCGAGGTCGCTGATTTTAAATTTGCCGTCAGAATTTTCGTATTTGCTCTCCTCGCAAAGATATCTCTGTTGAAAAAAAACCCTAGTCCAGGTAGGTGACGTCACAGTGTGAATGACCGACCATCAACGGGGCAACAGTGAGTGATGGCAGGACTCACCATGATGTTCGTCTATAGATGCACTGCACGAATAGGTTTGCCCCAAACCACCCCAACCCCTCTTCAGTCTGCAAGATGCATGCTCGGTGTTTTGAAAAAAAGGTCTAGCAAAGAGTGCCATATATTTAACAAGTTTGAAAAGTTTGTTGCATGCAGTGTCAACGCCGATGTTTTTTTTTTTCTCCGACTCTAAATCCTTTAACATTCTCGCGTTGTTTATGCAGCAAAGTGCTGCTAAATCTAGACTAGGTTTATTTCTGAGAGTATGACCAATCACAAATCGGCGAAATTCCAGATTTTGTGATAAAAATGCGGATTTCCGGAATGCAGGTCATTTTCTGGTAGAATTTCGGGACCAATCCGGAATTTCCGGAACGGTAGGCATATCTGTTAGATATTCTCAAAACCTATCTGACATCAATAAAGCAGAAATGGAAAGCAAAAGGCAAAAATGAGAAAAAGTCCTTTTGAAAATAGCTGCTATAGACAGATTCAATTGACCAAAAATGTCAAACACTTCATGGGTTGAGAAAACGGGGATAAAATATCTAAGCTGAGGCTATTGTCACTTCGTATCCTTCAAAAGAATTTTTATGCATCAGAATCCTATGGCTTGACACATAAGATCATTTTACCCCAAAGAGATGTGAAAAAAAATAAGTGAAATTTGCTCCATAGCATCTCACATACCTAATACTGTTCTTGTCTATTGTCTGGCAAGAGCAAAAAATTGTGAGGATAGTGGGTTTTTTTTTAAATGTTGGCCTCTAGAGCTTTTCATGTGACTGTTTTTTTTAACAAGATCATCAAAGTTTTACCACTAATATTTGTCTCAGAAGCATTTCTCCCCACTGGATCTACTCATAATCACACAAATCAGAATTTTCAAAGACAGAGACAGATAGGTTTACATTGTGTAATTGATCCAGACCCTACTACTGAAAAGAAATGGAAACAGTTTAAGTTTTTAATCCAATAAAAGAAAATATTTATAATAAGCCATTTTCTTTGAAGTAGTCATTTTTTAAAGCAAAAATGTTCAGCTTTTTCAAGCAGCTGCCAATACTACTAACTACGAGTTATTATATACATACTTGAACCAGCGTGCCAACCACTGAAGAGCTGGTCTTCTCTTGTATTTGTCTTCATCGTGATCATGTGACTTTATGTGACTGCCAAAGAAATCATCTTCTTTTGTTGTGTCAAACAATTTCCTGGGATCTAATGGTACAAAAAAGACCAAAGGAAAAAGAAAGTAGGGGAACTGATCAAATGGGATCATGCAAGAAGCTAAACAAAAAGAACCAAAACAAGGAAATTATCAAGGTTTTAAAAAAGGTGCTTTTAAATGTAATCAAATCCCTCTTTTGAGAGACACAAATTTTGCCCAATTTAACTGTGATAGTTTGATTGATATAATTTTTGATAGCGTCTATATTCATAAGAATTACACCTTCATGTTGCAAATAAATGGATCAAAAGACTACAAAAAGCATTAATGAGAAGAAATTATAAAGGGAGTATATTATTCCCTCTTCAAGTTCATGCCATAGAGACTGGATCTTCCTGATTGCCTTATGCATGGCATGTGACCCCAAAGAACACAGTTTTGTGCAGAACAGCTGGTACTTTCTCCTCCTACAAATTAAGGGCTAACCAAGGTAAGACAGGTGCTTCAATATGGGGATGTTTAACTATAGTGAACATGGCATGGCACATTTTGTTGTTTTAGGAGACCACAGACATATTAGATAGCTTTAAATGGGCTGTGTCGTCAATACTCTGCACAATGAACAATGTGTGTTCACATCTAACTTTTAACCCTGACAAGGGATAACACACAAAGAAGTTGAGGGAGGCATGGGATGCAGTCTACAGTCAAATTAAAGCAATGATCACAGGTGGTGCTTTGCAATTATTTAAAATGTCTTTGCATGAGAATGATGGATATTTAAGTAAGCCATCATCTTTGAATAAAAGCTCGCCAAATTTGGAGGAACAGTTGGCAAATCAGATAGTTGGGATGATCTTGTGTGCCTTACACTAGCTTTAAATAAATTTTTATGCTGAAGCATTACAATCTTAGTTTGAATTAGAATTATAATCTTGAGACCTGACAAATCTTTAGTTTTAAGAGTTAATTGAATGAAGATTTAACTAAAGAAAGAATATATGGTAATTGCCTCATTTAAAAAAAAAGTAAACTTCACTTTTTATGTATTAGTTTTAAAATTTAAGCTGCACTTAAAAACATGTAATCCAAATTTGGATGAATTTTTTAAATAAGAAAAAATTACAGAAAATAACCAGAAATACTCACTAGAGAAAAATCCTCTTGCACTTGTACCCTCATCAACACTGATAACACTATGTTGGCCACCAACTCTGGCCCCACCATTATTCAGAGGAGGAGAAGCTGAGTAAGGTGCAACTTGAGCACTAGGGCGTATCCCAACTTGCCCTGAGACAGATGAGCTATTGCTCGGAGAACCTGGTGATGCTCCTACACCTGGGGTGCTGCCAAGAGAAGCATCTTGTCTGAGAGAGGACACAGGCGATACCTCAAGGGCATCACCATTGGCTTGCTGAACAGGTGATGCTGATGACTTTGAAGAAGCAGACAGGCTCACTGTCTGTGTTTCCTCTATCTATTATAAAAAGAGATTGTTTTCAATTAGAAAAGTAAACAAAAAAAAAAAAAAAGAAATATTAAATTTATTGTGTCAAGCCTCAATCAATATATGAACAGTACATTTTTTTGGTCCATTGTTAATTCAACTTCATATTTTTTTCTTCATAAAACGGCAAAAAAATGTGAATGAA
>BLXT01002730.1:986115-998071 GCA_019648995.1 Plakobranchus ocellatus
GGGGGGGGGGGGGGTGTCAGGTCAAGGGGAGGAGGCTTTGCTCAAAGATGTGAGTTTATCATGCCATTTTATGCTATATAAAAGGTGTGCACTATATGTGATGCACCTGTTTTTCATTGTGCCATGTTTATCATTATCCAAGATATTTAAGGTTGCGCAGCCACTGAGCAATCTACTATCATATAATCCATAAGTTAAGTATACTTTTCTTTTCTCCAATTTTGTTAGTGTTTATCTTTCGAACAATATTATTATGAAACTGGTGCTCTGCCTTTCAAGAAGCGCAATGCAATATATGAGGTAAAAATCTAACCCAATGGTGTGCTTGTTGTCATAAGCAAATGTATTTATTATAAATTGCTGTGTTGAAAAATATTCATGTGTGCAGCTTGCATGGAAGCCAAGATGTTAAAGAAGATGGAGCGAGAATTTGTGGTTGATCTCCTTATTTTTCATATTTGAAGCAATTATGCTTGATGGTTGAATTCACAGTGATGTATTATGTATAAGAATAGCTCTGAATTTTTTCACATTATGCATAAAACATTGCTTACTTTTTCATACAGGTTGATAAATTTGATGGTGCAGTTTTCTTTACAATACATTTATAGACGATGTTAAAAGTGGTTACAAAATTACACTCTCTAGCAAACTTCTATCAATCACGGTAAAATTGATGACAGTCTAATATTAATTCCTCCTAGTCAATGTGTTTGGGAAGCCATGTTTGAATATTGAAAGATAAAAACTTTGTGCAGCATTGCAATTTTTGCAATAGAATCTGTGTTATATACATGTATAATGTTCGAATGATTAGTCCTTCATTTTTCTCTTTGTTGGGATATACACTCTCCTCAACAACCTTGGCATTTTTGGAGTGTTTTAGGTCAAGAGTCAAATGAAATGATTTTTCTTTTTCAGTTTCTTTTCTCCATTTCAAGTTAATTCTTGTTGGTGTGAGTTATACAGAGCAGGTCTTCTGGGTTAAACATATTCTGGGTTTGTTTAATGAATACACCTGTCTACCATGGTTTGTGGTCTGTGGCAACCAAGTGTAGGATGGATCGGTGGATAGAAATTGGACTCTTGTTTTCTTAAATAAAACAATAAAAGATATTCAGTGCGGTGTCTAAGACTGAAGGTGATGGCATGTGCTAATGTGTAAAGTCTATTGGTATTGTTGGTAGGATGATAGGAAAGATGGAAGACATGTCTGAGATGAAGCAACACATGCAGGTGCTTAAATTCTTAGCGATCTGAAGTTTTGTTTTTTTTTGCTTTTGGTAGGGCATAAGGAGAAATAGTTTGATGAATGGATGTAAACAATGCAAACTAGTTCAGCAAAGCAGTCAAAAGGGCTTGACTTACAAGAACAGAGTAGTTCGTTAAATTTTGATGCATGTTCAAACAAATTAGCCAAACTGTATTATGGATAATGCAAAAGCAAAGTCACAAAAGGAAAGCTTTTATTGATTATTTGATTACTGTGTAGCTAAACATAGGTATCTTATTGTACACTACACCCATAGTCAATTTTTCATACTGTATTTGACACAATGATTTTGAAATTATTTGATTCTTCTTTGGCTTTAAGACAATAAAGATATTTTGATCCCTTTTTCTTCCACTTTCAAAACCAGCTTATTCATTAAGTCTAAAGTATCTTTACTCGGCTCTTGAGTGTGCCTTAATTTATATTGAGAAAAGTAAATTTGTGGAAATAAACAATAATGTAAGTACTATATTTTGGTCATTTTAATTCTACAAAGCAATTCATTATACTTGTAAAAAGTTCATTTTAGCAAAATGTTCAATGTTATAACTATTTACTTAGATGTAGTAATCATTTAAGCATGTAATACATGTTCCCATTTATGGAATATTGAGTGTGGATATCAATTACTCTAATGTTTGTGGAAAAGAAACAGGCATCATGCTACTTAAATGATAAGGTTGTTTACCTCATGGGTCATAGCGTGATTTCAAACCTTTGGACCTTGTTTTGGATAATAGGTTTTATGCAAGGAACCTGTCATGTACTGAATTTGCTGGTATGAACTGTTGACGTATATCTTGTCTGAAAATACAGCATTTTTTTATCTTTTGGTTTGTTAGAAATATATTTTGTCTGAATATGAAAAAGAAAAAGACTAAAGCAGGTGCTGGCTTCTGTGATAATAGTTCACAAAACTTGAGGAGCATTTATGAATTGATTTTGTTGTGTACAGTCTTAAATTTTTTGTGCCTTTAGACAGTTTATGGATAAATTGTAGAGGTAATGAGTCATAGAGGTATGCCAAATCACATAAAAATTATCTGTCAGCTCTGCAATTATTGAATACACTTAGGTCATAGATGCATTAGCTAAATGTGGAAGCTCAAAAAAAAGTATTTTATTTATCTAAGAAGATGCATCAAGTTGCATCTTTCACATGTATCCATGTAGAAATTACTTTTTGTAGTAGCTGAATAAGTCATCTTTCACTGAAATTTTGAGCACTTTAACTTTCTTGTTGTTGGGTTGATTTTTTTGTGCACATTTATTTTGCATTGGGAATGTTAATTTCAATTTAGCTAACTTGTAAGTCTCCATCCAGTTAAAAGAATGTCATATCTCAGCAAAGAAGATTTTGAAGCTCTGTATAAGATGTCATTAAAGTGTATACTTTTAAAATGGCTTCAGGGAATGTCAATTTAAAATAAAATCAATTTTCAATATGTTCTTTCAATTGCTTCACACTTCAGAAAAAAACGGATTTTATAAAAGATCTTTAATTTTTCAATCTTGGAAAAGAATGAAGAATTATTTTTGAGATACATATTAGTTCTATGCAGTTTACTATATCTTGTTCTCCCTCCTTAATGTGGCAACCAATTTGTTGATCTATCACATATGTCTTAAGACTGATCCAAATAAGAGAGGAGTTGCATTTTGAACATTCTGAATTATTCGTACCGCCAGAAACTGCATTTAATAAGTTTTGCAACTCTGATAACTGAATGTAGGTATAATAATTCTGTGCCAAGATATTAGCGATTTAACTTTTTGAGACAGCGTTGGTGGAAAATGAATTCAATCTGAAATGTGCAGGGAATTTTCTGTCATTATACCATCGACGCCCTGGCATGACGGATGACTGTAAAGTGACCTTGTTATGAACAGGCTACATTCACAAGAACCAAATTGTTTACTTTTTGAAAGAAACATCAATAAGAAGGTAAAAAGAAACTCATTTTTCCCCTCAGAATGCTTGTTTCACATGTGATATCTGACACATAAAAATTGCTCCCAACACCTTTATGTTTTGGACTTCAAAATTTTGTTGTTTAGTACTAGAAAATCCCTGAACATGGAGATACGAATTTTTTTGGAATAAGTAACTGATACTGGTGATAGTGTGACTTAAAATGTGACAGGTCTATATAATTTCCTGCTGCCCACCTTTATAACGCTGTTGAAATTTTATGGCCAATATTTTGGTCCAAGGTTTCTAGCCAAAAACACAGCAGGGTCAATATGTTGGTCATAATTTTAGGGGTTAAGATCAGAAACTTAAAATGTGCACCTGAAATCTCTTTGCTAATTTTGGGCTGTTTGGTCAAAAATTAGTAAGTGCTGGAAGGGTTAAATACATTATTGCACTTATTCGTATCACATGCATATCATCAATTTTAAGCAAAGTGTACAAAAAAGCAAGCATTGTTTTGCAAGAGAGAGAGAGAGTGCAAACAAAAGAGACTGCCTGATCAAAGTTTACTTGAATAGACCTTATTCCAATTAGATTAATATACTGATATCTAAGATATAGCTTTAACTTAGGAATATTGAGCCCAATGGACTGAAGTGTTTTGTTTGGAGCTGTGGTTGTCCTGGCTGTAAAAGTGGTAGTGTATGGCGCTTCCAAAGGTGAGATTACAAAAGAGAACTGATTTTTTTCCAAGAAAAAAAAACAGAAAATTGCAAATGATCCAGAAGACGATGAATAAATGATGAAAGAGACGTGCAAGTCATTTTTAAAAACCATTGGAAATGTTTGGTTAGTGATATTGCACAATGGAAGTTATTTGATTTCATAACTCAGTCTAGAGAGAGGTCTTTAGCTGGATCTCAAATGTCTGTAAAAAAAAAAAAATCGGAAGTGAAGAGACACTGGCAAGCTTAGGTTACTATAATTGCACTTTGTAGTATTACTTCTGTGTATGAAATAATCTATTTGTCCTGAAACATTCACATTTCAAAGTTTTGTAAGGGTAAACACTGGGTAAATTTATGTTGATTCGGATCTAAGAAAAGGATTTTTTAACTTTTTGAAACGAGCACTAATTATTATGAGGAAGGATTTTTTATTTTTAATTTTACTGACCCACTCTGATTTAATCTGACCCAAGCCACATTTTTAACATTTTAAACCATTGATGAAGTTCTCTTATCATGAAAGTGGATATGCATATGTAGATTGCACGGCAAGCTATATAAGGGCTGTTTTTTAGTGTTTTAAAAAAATGCTCTTAAAAGAAGGGAAGAAAACTAAACAAATGTGTGTGACAATTTGAAAGAACCTGTTACAAATTTCCAAAGTTGTTTCTTTTAATTCTCTCTTATTCTATATTTTAAATTTTGTTGTTATCTAATTTAGAACTGAGATTTCAAAGGCAAAACTGCTTTAAAAGTAAAAATTCATGCCTAGCACAAAAGTAGTGTCAGCAAGTTCTTTCAGGTTTTCTTATATTGCCACACACGTTTTCTCAAATATGATGTATTTGACATTCGACTCATAAGGATTGATCTTGAGAGAGATAAAGGAGATGCCATGCTTCATCAAAGTGATGAAGATTTTCAAATAACATCTGACTGTTACACCATTTGAAAATACATATTTTTATGTATTTTAATAAACCCCGTATTTCCTTTTTCATAACTACTTTACGTTGTATATTATTGAAGTGCCAAATTTGAAATATAATGTTTATGCTTCTTTAAAAATTTCAATGTCTCATCAGCATCTTTTTTTATCAAAGTCTAAATTTGATGTAGAAGTTATCAAGGGAACAGATTGATATGAAAATTACATACAACTGCAGTATTAGTTTGTTTAATATTTTTCTTCTTGCATTTCTAACAATCTAACAGGACTTTGTTAGGCTGGCCTTTATTCAAATAAATTTTTCTAGACTTGGCTTGACAGATTTAACAAATATACACATATTTTAGCCAAACAGGAAAATTACATGACCTTTGTTTTATGAAGAGAAAATCGTTCTATTCAGAAGCGATTCCCTTACTTAACCACACCATTTTGTCTGTCTGTATTTGTGTAATATACTGATATAGAAATGTATGCACTAACACTGTAATATGAAGTAAAGTTTGTTGCTTTTGTTCAGGGTAGTTTTATTTTTGCAATAAACTTTGTTATTAAAATTGCTTTTATTTTGTTTTTTTGTTTGTTCGCATGTTACCTGTTAGCTTTACTCTCTCTCACTCTCTCTCTTTTTCTTTATTTGTTTTTCTAATTCAAAGACATGCAATTTGAGAAAAAATAAGTCTTATTTCTGTAGGCCTACATTTTGTTACACAAACAAAATCGACATATGTTATAAGTAAAGTTTATTTTATATAGATGTATAATAACCAGGTGAATAGAATTAAAAACTGTCCTTCACATAGTCTGAAAAAATTAAAATATATTTCATAAGCCTAGCATAGAAAGGAAATGCCCTATACTTATTTTCCCAGTATTACTGCAGAAAGTGAAGTCCGATTTATCAGAGAGCCCAAGGCTTTAGGTATTTTCTTCTATTTGGTCTACGTGCGTTTACTTTCAATTCTAGCTTATAAATAGTACTCGGTATTTTTTTTTCAATGCCAACACAGGATCGTTATTAACAAGTTTTCCCAGGTAGATTTTTTTTTTTTACGCCAAGAAATACTAATTTCTGTGAGAACAGAAAAAAAATTAAGACAACCCGTCAGTAAAAGGACATTGGGAGACTCAGGCGCAAAAGGAAATATCCAGATCAACATAAGATACAGATGTATCATCTGATGCTTTCTGCAATTTCAGTCGGGCGAGGATGAACAGATTTTCTGCTGCACATGTGCACTTTTTCTGCATTTCTATAAAGTAATGCTACCTTCACGGTGGAAAATAATACGGAATGTGAGAACCAGATCATTGTTTCAAAGAAAAAATAGGTATGCATTTCTGTTTTTAAAAAGCAAACTATTACTAGTATCGACTACAAAAATATATTTCCTTACCTTTTACCAATCATGCCTATTGAACTATTGTGCCTGTATATAATTATAAATGAAATCTGATAACATTACGCTTTCGTAGTCTAAAACATACAAAATATGAAAATTTAGATTTTTTTTTTTTTTTTTTTTTTTTTGGGGGGGGGGGAGGCTTTATCACGTCTATAACTTATTTGCAACAGCGGATCTTTCAATGTATTCATCATTATTATTACTATTATTGATTGCTTTTTGACTAAGCTCTCTGGGTTTTGGTTATTATTATCACGTGATTTTTTTTTCATTCGTGTACGAATATATCGACTAACATGTCTATTCTTTTTCCTTCTACCAGTTGTACTAAGTTTCCCAAATATTATGCGCCCTATCTCAAGAGAAGGTTTTTATCCTGAGAAGTGTTGAGAATACTGTTGTAGAAAGGATACAAGAAAAGATTTCATAACTTGTCCCTAAAGAGATAAAAAAAAAACTGGATAAAAAAGAAATGTTAGGGAAAACGTCTAGAATCTATACTAATAATAAAAAAAAAAAAAGTAAAGCAGGTCCCATACTTGTCCAAAGTGTCAGGGAACCTGAAACAGGGTCCTGGTTGTTTTTGGCTTACGGCATTCTCAGGTAGTTTACCATTGCTTTCCTCCCAGTCTGTACTTTCTCAATAATATACTGTGGACTTCCATGTCATCGTCTACTCTAGGTACAGGCCAAACACAGGCTGCCGTGATGTCATAGCATAGGTCCCATCTGCCCGGCTTCGCTAAGCAGGAAATGACAGACACAGACTTGTTTGCTCGCTTTTTTTATCGCGAAATGCCATCTAAAATATATCATGACGCTTGTTTCCTTCACTCTTATACCTATTGATGGTTTTGTAAATGATTTACCTTTTCACACGACGAAATATCAATTAACAATAATGTAAAAAAAAGACAAGAAATAAAAGAAAAGAGGCACCCTAACGAACGTTTGCATGAAATACTACATTAAACCTTAACACTCAATAGTTATAAGCAGACAGATAGGCCTATCATTTTTGCATGTTTAAAAATGTAATATTATTCAGTCCCACTCTCATTATTATACTTATTGGGACAATTTTTCAGTGATTTTGCGTAATCACTGGAACTGCACAGGAACATTGTCACTTTGTTTGCCAGCTCGCAGATCTACGTGACTTCTTTCCACCATCCTTTCGCTTGCGAAGTTTGTGCATCGTCTGCTTCACGGCGACGCCTCTTGATTTCTTTGATGCGTTGTGCAACTCTGTGGTTTTCTGCAGGGGAAACAAGACCGTCAGATGGTGTGAGAGATGGCATGTATTCTTCTAATTCTCCAGAAGAGACAAGGCCTTCAACATCGTGGGCAGATGGTGTTGCTGTGGGTATATCAAGGATTTTAGCTGTCATTGGCTAACTCGCCACATTGTCACCAGTGTCTTGTGCTGATGTGCTGCCCCTTTTTTTTTTTTTTTTTTTTTTACTGGGAGCAGAACACGGTTTGTGCTGGTGTTTCATCACTTGTAGTTTGGATCCGATTTGCGACACCATCAGTTTGGGAGAGTTTTCATTGTTAGAGCCTGACCTGATTAGTGTGACAGCAAGAAGATCCTTATCGGTCCCCTTCCGAGCAATCACTCCAACCGGCAAAGACGAAGTGGTAAGTCCTATACGAGCCTCACAGCCAATCATAGCGGAATATGGAGAGCATTTTATCCCAGAACGGAAAGGACTGTTTTTCTTGAATTGAACAAACTGGATGCTCGTAGACCGGCCTTCAGAGTCATTGTCAGCTATCCACGCCACCATCATATCTTTAATATCACCGTTTGTGTGCTCAACTTACCCTTGACTTACGGGATGGCGAGGCTTACCATGCAGCAGCGTTAGTTTCAGTGCTCTGTAATGACTTGTGAAGTGAACTCGGATCCGTTACTGCTTTGAATAACGAAAAAAAATGTCCAGTAGATGAAAAGCGACCTCTGGAGCTCTTTTAGACGTCAAGGCTCGATGAATGCAAAACTTCGTCAGTGATCCAGGTACACCAAGACCCATTTCTTGTTGGATCCACTGTGCATGCTTTTTGCATGTCAGTTAGATCCACTTGATCCCTTGATGAGAGTTCCTAAGTGAGTATTATACGAATGACAACACTTTCGTCATCGGCCGTTTTCGTTTCTTTTGGTGTTCTTGACGAGGTGACTTGAACAACTCGACGGCCTCAATTGGAATGTTTGCAAATTTCTTTTTGAAGTTCTTTTAACATACGGTCTCTTCCACAATGGCCTGTTGATATGATATGTGAGCGCTCTCGACAAAGTCAAACGTCTCCTCGGTGCTCAGGTAGTAGAGTGGCCACTCCTCTAGTATCGAACCTCTCTTTATCAGTTTTTCTATAGGCCCGCGCTGGAGAACTTCATACTTGAAAACACAATTAACATCTCACACACATTGCTTTAGGAAGAGGAAGAATGAAGCAACAAGCAGTGGTTCAGACATTTTTGAAAACTCATCGCTCAGGTTTCCGTCATTTGATCGCAAAATGAAGAGTTTGGTTCCATATTCAGAGATGAAGATTACGCGAATTCACTGAATGCTCAATAGTAAGAACATGTAAAATGACAAGTCCAATTTTAGAGATCTTGCGAAATCACTAAAAATTTCAGCGATTACGAGAAATCAATGAGTGAACTAAAATGCTCAGGGATTACTTGTATTCCCTAGGTATCTGTTCTTACTGTAACATATATAAAAAAAATATCCACACACACACACACACACACACACACATATATATATATATATATATATATATATATATATATATATATATATATATATATAGAAGAAACACTGAGTCGCACATACATATTGGGAAGAAAGCGAAAGTAGAAAAAGGCAATAGATTAAAAATCGGTACAAAGTAGGTTTAGTTTTAATACAGTATGGTATTCACGACATTAAAGTAGTAGCAGTAGCAACAGCAGCAGCAGCAGTAGCGGTAGTAGCGGCTATAGCGGCAGTAGTGGTAGTAGTGGTAATAGTGGTAGTATTGGTAGTAGTAGTAGTAATAGTAGTATCAGTAGTAGTAGTAGTAGTAGTAGTAGTAGTAGTAGTAGTAGTAGTAGTAGTAGTAGTAGTAGTAGTAGTAGAAGGAGGAGGAGGAGGAAGAGGAGGAGAAATAATAGCTAATTTTATATGTTTATCGTTTAGTTGTTGTAAGAGTATGAGCAGTAGTTTTGGATAAGTACTTGACAATCCATAAGCCTGCCTACCTTTTACTTGGAAAATGAGTTCATTTTTCTTTTAGCTGTTGAAGATTTCAAGACAGCTGCAACTTTCCTGAAATAATTTAAAGCTTCTATAAGATCTAGTGAAGGAATCAAGATGTTTTTTTAGCTTCACTCGCATTGTGATTTGTTAAGATTATGAAAAATAATTACGCGTCGATGATAAAAATCTACATTTGTATTAGTGGCTGAGTGGAGACATGCAGTCTTAATTTAGTCTAGATCTAGTTCACAATGATCAAGGCTTTGGCAAGAATAAGAATTTTAAATGCAAACCATTGCTTCTGCCTCCATGTGCAAAGTAAACACTGAATATCTATGTTGATCTATCACTCTTGATCTGGATCTAGATCAAGATCTAATTTCGGCTGAGTAGTTTAAACAAAAACCAGCTTGCTAGGGATAACACAGATTGAGAAGTTCAATGTGTAATACATTTATAACACCGATGAAATTCAGAAGAAAAAAAAAACTGTCGCGATCGAAGCACAGAATGAAGATATATTCAAAACATCCGCCTTGGGCCAAATTCTATGACGCCACAAGCAGGATGTTACAACTTGTGTTTGCCCATGTACATTATATAGAAAGTCGATATGGGTTTAGTACGTGGTATATGGCATGTCAGTGGTCATAGATCTAAAATCGGATAAAAAAAATAGACAGGCCAAATTTAGTCTGACAACATTAACATTAGGAAGAAGTGTACCACGGAATCGCAAAATTTAGACTATATTGTTTACTTATTTAAAATATCGACATAACGTGTAACCACTTCCGAGCCGAACCAAAAAAAAGCAGGACAAAAAGAAAGCGAAAGTAGACCATGGCTAGGTCAGAGCTGCCAAAGCTGGGGTTTTCCTCTCAGATCTTGGGTTTTTTAGGGTTGTTTGGGGTTCTAAGGTTTTTGCATACGAATCTGGGGGTTTTTTTGCATGACAATTTTGGCTTTAGGACTTCAAAAAAAATCTCCAATAGAAAAAGCAATTTAAAGAAAAACAAAACAAAACAAAGAAAAAAAAAGTCGCAATACAATACGAGAAGAAAATAAAAATCTGGCAGGTATGTACATACGTATATCAACCAAATTTCAAGTAAGTACTTTTTGTAAATAGGCTCCTAGTTTTATACGGAGTCCTTCCTCGGGGTGGGGATTTAGCGGAATATTTTCCTGCTGGCTGGCAAATAGGCCTTAAAGTCTCCAACAACAGGCCAAATAGGCCTTTCAATCAATGTCCTATTCATTGTCTTCAGTTCGGAGAACGTATAGGTAAATATCCGGTAAAAGTTGTGCCTGTGCATTAGGCTATTACCGCCTATCAAGTTCAAGGCCACACCGCTGTGTTCCGTTAGGCAAAGCGGTGCCGACGGTAACCAGTAATCCTTTGGAAAGGAAACTATGCAGTGTGAAAACAATAAGTTTGAACGTTCCTTTGGTCAAAAATATCACAAAGAATCATGAAATAATTACTTCTGCCCTGACGTAGGCCTACATTTTAAAAAATCAAAATGTAAGATATTTCAGAAGGCACAATGGAAACACATATAGATCTAGATCTAGATATATCTATACCAAAACGCAAAGCGAGATGTAGGCTATTAGAATTCGTGAGAAAATTGATCTGTATAGTTCATAATAATAATAATGTTGTCGTCTAGCTCAAGGCTCCTCTCTCTATATCAAGGTATAATAGACTAGTCTTCAATCTCATTGAAAGACGGATATAAAAGAATGAATTACAAAAAAAAAATAAAAAAAAATGAAATGATACATTCAGATTAGAATATAGATTTGTAGGTTAATAATCGCTATTCTAAGTTTGGGTGTGAAAAAAAAAAAGCTACCCCGACTTCATGCGTTTAGCTCTTTCTTTATTTATTGTAAGTAATGCTCGGTCTGGCATTGTTTTGCCAGCTGGTGGGGGACGAACACGGCTCGGTGGTGTGTAACATAACCCCAAGGTAATGGCGTCTATGTTAGTTGCTACTTTGGCTAATTTATGTTGCATTTCCTAGCGCAGAACGGACACACACACAAATGGAGAAAAAACAAAAATATACATTACAACTGGTCTCATTGTTTTGCTTTGCTATTATTCAAAAGAAAAACCGAAAGACTCCCTCAAAAACAAAAACAAACAAACAAACAAAAAAACAGGCTGAAACGCCTAATTTCGCCAGCAATCGTTTGACAGTGGGAAGTAGCAGACGACAGAAAATAGCGGAAAAATATGGAGTAAAAATTTACTGGATATTTACTCCTTTACATCTGCAAATAGACGCAAGTTAAATATTCAATATAAATCTAATCTTTTTTTTTTTTTAAAGTTATAAAAAAATATTTTACAGCCATTTTACCTTGAGATTTTTTGTTTAACAAAACTGATGCGTTTGGATTAGGTAGAGGGGGGGGG
>BLXT01002730.1:998095-1008977 GCA_019648995.1 Plakobranchus ocellatus
GGGGGGGGGGGGTAAGTTTTTTTATTATATACATGGGTCAAAATAATGTCTGGGGTTTTGGCGGAATTTTTTCCTATGATCTGGGGTTTTTAGAACCTGGCTAGGGTTTTCTGATACCTGGCCATTGGCAGCCTTGGGCTAGGCATACTGACTGTACTGCAGCACGGGATTTAAAAGTGAGGGCATGTAGGCCTAATTAAATCTTTTATAGATCTAGATCTAAAATAAATCTATTCAGTTTCGAATTAAGACTAAGAGTCTAAAGAATTTAATTTGACGGTATTAAAAGGAAGTGGGATAGTTTTTTTGCCCTCAATCTTTTCACTTCGTCGGTAGCTGATGGAGGTAGATCTAAATTTAGAAGTCTTTGGGCCTGTCCTCAAACTATCCTGAGAAAGATGGGAGATCTTACCGTCACTGGCTAACACAGACAAGATTATTTCAAGACAAGGCCCAAGGTTTCTATTGCCCTGTTGCACAATGTTATTTTTAGGTTTTTTTTCCCGAACTTAGATCTAAATAGTGACGCTAGCCACTAGATCTAGATCTACTAGATCTAACTGTTGCCCTGTCAAGGCTACTGTGATGTTTCTATTAGATCTATATAAAAAAACTCAGACTAGATAGAAAACAGCTTTACAAATTTATATATATTAATGCACAGATTGATTCGTCTATTTCGATTGCTTATTAATTCTAAATTACTTGGCTCCTCCTTTATATTATTATACTTCTCTTTAAAAAAAATGTGGCTGTGGAGTGTCATATTGTAGTTTTGCTTCCAAGTTCCGGGATCCTGCCTTCAGCTGCCATATATGGCCTGGGTCTGTACAGCCTCTTTATTTTCCTCCTCATCTACAGGTTTACAGCCTAACATCAAGGCGCTGGCTTCACGGGTTTTTCTTCGATCGCATCGTAGATTTAGGAGGAATTAATTCATCATTACAGAAAAAAGACTAGATTTTAAATTTATAGATATTGAAAGGAAGCGGTCGGTAAGAACACCCAATCGGACCCAAGCTAATGGTTTTCTAAATTCATTTGTTCTTTATTCTTGGAGTCCAAAGCCAATGCAGTTTTGTTTTTGTTGTTGTTTTTGGACATTGTGCTTTATGAAGTTGAGTCGGACAGTGAAGTTAAGGACGTGAGCAGTGTCTGTAAAAAGACAAAGGATTTACTGATGGTGTTGTTGTTTTTCTGTCTTTTCCAAGGGATTCGTTGGTGTAAGTGATTCTTTCTATCACATATAAACCATTAGCTTGGGTCCGATTGGGTGTTCTTACCGACCCAAAGGAAGCATCATTCTCACTCACACTTTGGAAATGTTGTGGATATAATATGAATATATAATGTATACTATGTATAGTTTTTAGCTCATTCTTTGTATCCTTTCAGAAACCTGTGGTCTTTAAACCTGGTTCTAGAAGGAAGTTGTGTCCCTTAGTTTAAAAAATGTGGGGCAAATTATGCGGCATATTCAAGCGGTTCAAACACTTCATACCCTAAATCATCCATCCTCTCTTGTCCCCAGTCCCCTTTTCTCTTGCTTAACTCCCTTTTTTTTTTTTTGTAAATTATATTTTCAACAGGCTCATCAATGCTATTGGTACTATAGAATTTTTGTGTTACCAATTAAAGTACTTAAAAAGCAAGAGGAAAAAAACAAGTTTTAAAATGTTTTTCTCATTATCAATACAAGTTTGTGGCACCAAGTAGCCTGAACCCTGAATTAATTTAAAAATAGAGACTTGGAACTCTTACAGTGTAACTTCACTTTCATTTAACTCATTGCCAACCAAAAGTCATGATTTGTTCATCCAATGGGAAACATTTGGCTGCATAGCACACTCAGATTGGCCTATCAATCATTGTAAACCTACTCTGTTGGCTGGACATGTCATTGTCTCAACAGCTCCACTACATACACATTGAATTTAGCCTTCTCAAAAAATACGGCCAAAAGAACAGTGCAGCCAAAATAAAATTTATAAATGCATGAAATAAAAATTGAACTCTGGCACCCCTACATTCCTGCTTGCCTGATTACCCAGCTCTACTCTTTTATGCCCTTTTTAATGCACTGTTATCTGTCTAACTTAATCAGATTGTAAATTAAAACAGCCAGTAGATCCAGAAGTGGTGACACATGACATCATGATGAGCAGTTGAAAAATTGTGTTAAGATACATTGTTACTCTCATATATTTTTCTTTTTTTCAAATAAAGTAACGATGCATTTTTATTCATTTGTGCTTTGCCATTAGTAAGACTAAGAGAGAGACGGAATTGATTTTGCTTTTTTCTGCATACATTCTATTCTCAACAAGATGGTTTCTGACCGCTAGGAATTGTTTTGCAGTAGAGGAGGAGAAAGAGAAGAGGAAAAATATGGTTTGGTTTCTGTAAAGCCAGTACATTACACTTAAACTAACAGTTAAAGGCTTTCAGGTCCTCTGGCTGCCAATGGTGGGACTCAAAGATAAAGAGAGAAAATGAGTAATGTAAAAATAAACGAAGGTAGGATGCAAAAGAGAGAGAGAGGGATTCACTTGATCTTTTGAAAAAGAAAGTTTTAGAATCTTTGGAGGAATATCTCGATGATATCTCAAACTCTACAATGAACATGAAGAGTATAACCCTTCTCCATGATAAATGCACCCAAATTCATTATTCAGAGGGAACAAAACTCGCCATAAATCTTCAAAATGTATATCGATAAATATAAGCTTATCTCTGCAGAAAATTAGGCCTGTGTTCTAAAAATTGACCAATCGTAATGTAACATAAATTAAATGTCCCTGTCTGAATAAACAAAAATTATTGTGCAGAATTTGTTGAACCTAAGTTGCCGTCATTTGAACAATTGTGTGAATAGTTATCTCACAATTAGAATATGTGGCGTCACCTGATTTTTTAATTATTACCCCTACCTTGGTGGTTTACCAACATCCAAGGCTTCAAAACAATGTTGGCAAAGATTGTTTACCATTTAGGAGAGTGTGATACCGATAGAGTTATACACCACATTTCTCTACCTTTAAAAAGATTTTAATACATATATGTTCATTTCTCTATCATCCTAGTTTTCTATCTCTCTCTCTCTCTCTCTCTCTCTCTCTGCTTCTTCTTTTTCCTTTTAGCCTTTTTTTTTTTTTTTGAATTGGGTGGTTTTTTTGTCTCTATTTCCGTTTTTCTTTTTAGACTTGGATTCTTAAAATTGTTGTTTTTTTTTTTTAAATTTGGGCGACTTTTTTGTTCAGTGTTTTATTTCAACAATTAAGTTATAATGATGTACTCCTGTTTGAGCATGATTTTCAACCCCCTCCCTTTTCTCCTCCCCTTCTCTCTCTCTCAATCTCATACACATACACGCGCAAGCTAGTCATACACATTCTCTATACTCTTTGTAGTTTTATGGCATGGCACTTTCTTTCCTTTTTATTGCTTCTTGTCTTTATTCTAACTACAATAGTTTGATTTTGTGCCTAAATTTCTTGCAGTTTTACCTTGCTTCTGCATTCCCCACTTATGGGACCTGAATTCTCTGGCACTTTATTGAAGTTTTACAATAAAATGTATTTTATTTATAGATTTTAAAGCATAAGTTCCCCCTTTCTTTCCCTCTCTCTCTCTCTCTCTCTCTCTCTCTCTCTCTCTCTCTCTCTCTCTCTCTCTCTCTCTCTCTCTCTTGCTTTTCTCTTGCATTCCTTGCTCTTTCTCACAATCCCTTATATTAATTCTATGACATTTTCTCCTTTGTGTGCCCTTATGGAAGAGACATTAGCGATCATGGTCCTTTACTCAAACGTATGGAAAAATGCTTTTATGCAATGAAATTGGTTTAATTTTGTTTTAACAGAAAATAGTTGTGTAAGAAGTATCAGTTATCAGTATAAATGTGGCATGCATATAAACATACAATATTTTTTGGATAACTGGTATGAGTTACTTATACAACTGCGCAGATTATCTCATCACTGAATTATTACATGAATTTTAAAGACGTGAACCTTTATGCTTTGCTTTTCAACCCTCCATCTAGTAGTCTAATCAGAGTAGGGTAAATTTTAACTTTCATATTCATCTACCTTCATCAACCAACAAAATGAAGTTGTTGTTGGCCAAATTGCAATGTTTATGATAGAGTCACTTTAATCCACAGGTAATACCCTATTCATCAATAGCCATAAACTTTAATATATTATGTTGTTACCAATCCTGTGTCATTTGATTTATTTCCAGTTAACATGAATATCATTTCTAATTTTATATCATTGCTCAAAATATGTATACATATGTGAATGTTTGACAAAACCAAAGCCAAAGTAAAAAGAAAACCTCATGAGGTTATACTACTAATATAAACATATAAAGTTAAAGAACTTTGATGGTTTCTTCTCAGAATTAAGGGCTTTTATAACTCTTAAGCAGATGACAGAAATGAGCGCCAACATTCCAAAAGTGTCAGCCTTGGTCACTTCTGCCTGGTTAAAACAACAAATTCAAAGTGCAGCACAAAATTTTAAAAGTGCCTCCAAGAGCCTTCGAATTTTAGATAGTTCCTGGGTGTCCAGTTCTGAAGTTGATTGCTGCAAAGAGTTTTATCAACAGTAGGTGTCTATTTCATATAAACATAAGCATGTGTACATAGTTATGTGTTTTTGGCTGGTGCAACCATCAGCAATTTAATATCACATTATCAATAAGAGGGCTTAACATGCATGTTTTGTCATGCTAAGATTTTGGAACAAGAAGTGTCATCTTTTTTTTTTTTTTTTTTTTTTTTAGCATAAAAAAATCTAACTATAATTACCATTTTGCTGCAGTGATTTTTCTCCTTTTTTAAGAAAATGGCATTATTTGAGCTACTGTATATGAAAAGCGTTAAAAAAAGAAAGTGTTTTTACGTATTTCTTTCTTTGAATGTAAATAACCAGTATTCCTTAACATATTGTTCAGTGACTAACTTATTATATCATTACTTTCTTACCATTATTTGCCAGATTTTAAAAAGTGGAAAAGGATAGTATTTGCTGATCTGAATAAGCTTTTTTTTTTTTTTCACCTTATGAACCTTTATTTGATAATGCAAAGAAAGTCATTACTTTTTTTTTTTCTTACATTTCTTAGAGGCCACATACCAACTGCTATTTTCTTTGATCTGAGAACAGTATGTCCTGCACAGCACAATGCACACATTAAGTATCCTATACCAGACTCGAATTTCTTCAAAGAGTATGTTCAGGGATTGGGAATATCAAATGACACTCATATTATTGTCTATGACAGACTTAATACATACCGCCCATCATTTCGAATATGGTTCTTATTCAGGGTAGGTTGAAATAAATTTTTTTTTTTTTTTTGTAAGATGGTTAAGAAAATATTTGTTTTTTGTTGTTGTTGTTTTTTTAAAATACAGTGGAACACGTTTAAACCGAAATTCTTGGAAGTATGATTTCTATTTTGGTTTAAGCATAGGGCATTAAATAAGTAAGATTAATAAAGGAGAGTAGCCAGCTTCCGAAATATTAAGTTAAATCAATCCCACCCATCGTCACACCACAATTTGATTGAACACGCCTATCCACGAATCTTTCTCTCTATTTTATCCATCTCTCTATCTCCTTCTCTTTCCTTTTCAGTTGAGAGGTTCTTGCACCTATTATCGACGTAGAATGATAGAGCTTTCACAATTTCATCATCGCCTTTGTAAGTTTGTGGTCCTAAAGTTTCTACTTTTACAATAATCATCACCTAAGTTTTCCGGAACTGAAGTTCTCAAAGAGAGAGATGGCTTTATTACTGGCTGTGATGCAACAGTGTTTGCTTAGCGCTGTAGAGACCTAGACATGTAGGGAGTGTCTGTTGCGTAACTGTGTGGTGGAAGAGAAGGGATGGGTGGGTGTGTGCAGTAGACCTAGACCTAGCCAGATATCAGGCCTGGCCATCTGTAGTGTGAGGTACCGGTTACTAACAGTATTGGGTTTTCATGGAGTAATGCGAGAAAGAAAGGGAAGGGCAAGGTGTGTAAAAAAAAAAGAAAAAAAAAAATTTTTATTTGTTGGTTGGACAGTGACTGGGCTTTCCTGGTAGTTTTTATTTCATTTTAGCAATAGTAAGGCAACCAAGGCTTTCGGTTTACCGCAGGTTTAATAAGAAAGAATAAGAGGAAAAAAGGAAAGCTCTTCAATTTCTTTTTGGTTTAGCCCTTTTTTCAGTTCCGCCGTTTTCGGTTTAGGTGTGGTCTACTGTACTTATGAATATGATGCTTATATAAAGAAATTAAATCAAGAAAAAAGGGTTATCTTCCATTTTTGTTAGTGATCAACTGAATATCATCTTAGTCTATTTATAAATCTAGGTCTAGAATTTAATTCTTAAACCAAAGCGCTTTTTCTTTAAAACAAGCATCATAATTCATCTGCTCCATCTTTGCCAAATTTTCCAGAATTTTAGACATTTCTCAATTGACCAAAATTTTTGAATAAAAAAAAAAGAGCAAGTGGGCATGAAAATCTCTTTCTAGTCCATACATCTTTCCATCAAGCTTAAATGAGTGTAGCATTTTGTGTGCCCCTGCTGTGAACAAGCTGAATTGGATGCTTGTGGTCTCAAATTCTCAAAAATCTTCCTCAGTCTTAAATTTGTTTTTGTTTTGTTTTGTGGAGTTGTTTTTTTTTTTTTTTTTTTTGGACAACCATTCATGGGAATCATTTTTGCATTCATCTCACTTAAAATTGTAAAACTGACATGCCAATTATTTCATTTTTTTGTTTTTTTGTATTGAAGCGATGGCCAAAGGTGGACTCCAAAATTGTTTTACTTTTTTCATTATGGTCTTTCAATTAAAGAATCATCAAATACAAACTGGAAAAAGGCAAATGGGTACCGATACCAATGAAGTACAATTCATGTGAAGTGAGATATTAGCAGTAGATCTAGGTGAAAAAATTGGTCTTTCCCTTTGTACTTTGTGATGAATAAACTTAAAGTATCAATGGGGATCCACATTTTTAATTTTAATATCAAAGGTATGTTTGTAAGCTTTTGGATCCATTCACACAGAAAGAATGCATCCTAATTTGACTTCTTTTTTTTTTTTTTTTTTTTATAAAAGCATTACTTTTATACCATTGAACTTGAAAATTAAAATATTATGCATTGATGAGTTTAATTTACTTCAAATATAGCTAGTAGAAAAATCTTTGATCATAATAGTGTGACAACCCATGTTTTGGCTAACCCTCATTAGGTTTTTTTTTTGTCTAATATCCATATTTGACATATCTAAACCATCTGGGCCTACTTGAAACATTACCATTATCCATTATTACCTTCCATTCATCAAACGCAGCCTATATTTGAGAATTTTTTTTTATAAATTAATTCATATAACCTTTTCTATCTGGGACACTATTTTATGTGGTGGTATTACAATCAAAATGTAGCCTTGGTTCCCATATATTAGGGTTAATTTTTTAGTGCATGTATATTATAATTATGCTTTTCTTTTTATGATATAAAAAACAAACAACCAATTTGAAAGTAAATTTGTATAGAAATTGTATATTTTACCATAATAACAATGATAATAAGTGTACTGCATCTTCTATACCTTCCTTTTTAACTTATTGCACAGCTGTTTGGCCATAATCAAGTGTCTGTGTTAGATGGAGGATTGAAACAGTGGATTAAAGATGGCAATGATGTCACAACTGAAACATCTGAAGTTGAGGTGCTCATTATTTCCCACTTATTGTATGGCAATTTTTTTTCTATGGTTTTTTGTTTAAGACGCTGAGAAAGAATTTGCATGTGTATAATGATCATTTATCTTCAGATTAGCAACTGGCAGGGTAATTGTAAGAAAGAACTATTAAAGCTTATAGACTATGACTACTCACCCAATAATGATATTTGCATGACTGTCATTTTTGTCTGTGACTTTATTTCTGAAATTTCCAATAACCTTTTCAAAGTGTGTTTGGCTATTATGTAGCATAATGCATTTTTTTTTTTATCGTGTACAATGCAACTTTGCTAACTTCTAAAATGTTTTGTACCCTAAAATTGGTCCAAATATTTTGAAAGCATTTCATGATAAACAAAACATTTTTAGCATTCCTGCTACACTCCAGTCAAAATGGGAAATGATTGAAGCAGACACACTTGTTTTCCATCCTAATATTGCTTACCCTTACAAGAAGGTGACATGGCTGGAAGAGAGATTGTGTGTGTTTGTGTGGCTGCTTTTGTGCTGTGATTTGCATGTCTAATGTGTGGAGTTGGTCATTGGCCACATTTGGTATGCCTAGTTTTCCTGCAGTGAATAGAACCGTAGGCAAACAAAATAGAGTGGAAGGGAGGTTGTAGAGTTGTAATGTGGCAGCAAATGCTTTGTGATTTGTGAAGATTTTGGCCTGTATGCTACATGACACTTCATATGTACGTAAAGTTCTTTTGGTGTTGAAGATTGCAGGAGAGAGAGGGAGGAAAGAGTAATGATTCAAGACTAGTTATGACTTTCCAATTGTCCAATCACATGTCCCCTTCTTCAGGATGCAATAGATCTTGGTGTTTTACCACATGTTTTGGTTTCACTAGATCTGGATCTCTCACTTATATTTATTTACTAGTCGTAATGATCTTTTCTTTTCATAACTTGAATCAACTCTACAATAGTGGCATCTTAAATATGTAACCCTCTGGAATATAATGAATTAAATTCATACTCTTTCTTGTTGCGTAATTAGTGATTCTGCTTGATTAATCTTATTAATAATAATCATTATCATACTTTTCCTTTACAGCCAGGAGTATTCAATGCACAATTTCAACCTCATCTGATTAGAGATCATATGTCTATGGTGAAAAATATAGATACAGGTGTTGAGCAAGTCATTGATGCAAGAAAGGCACAGACTTATCTAGGTGAAGTTGGAACAAAAATGTGTTAGTACAAAAAAAAACCTAAAGTTAATAAAGTCGTAGTTCCAGAGGCTTTCCTCTAAAAGCTTTTACAAAGACAATGTACCTTTTTCTTGTAAGCTGAATTACCAACACTATCAAAACTAGTAGTTCCAATCTTAAACCTTGAAGTCCTCGAATATGTGTGAAGACATACTGTGTGCTGAAGAGGATGTAGGGTGAATAAAGAGTATTATTTCCCTTAAGTTAGTATTGGGTCTGAATACTATCCTTAGGGTGTACATAATATGGCTTGGGTTACTTTTGCACCCAAGGGCAGCACATTTTTTTAAACTAAAAGTAAATGATAACCCTGTCCTGAAGATCGATGACCTAGGAATCTTGGCCTCAGTCTATTAAAAAGGTATAAAAATAAATAAAGCTTGAAAAGGCCAGATTTAAGTTGCTCTTAAAAAAGCTGTCTCACTTAAATACAGAATCTTCATCCAGTTTTAGGAAAAGAAGTGTTTGAATGATGTCTGGTGGAAGACACCTGGTTTCAAATGTATTTGGTAACTGTCTCAAATTTAGTTTTGGAGCTCAGTACTTCAATTTCTTTAAAAGGGAAGATCATGTTAAAACTAACTACTAGTTCTGCTGATGATATCATCTTTTGTTCAACATCGTCGGTGCTCTCTGTATTGATGTCATATACTTTAAGCAGTGAACACTGTCTCTCTGCCACAAATTCAACATTCTTTCCATCTGTCAATTTTCTAGTTGTAGGGAGATGATTGTCTAGGTTGACCATTTCATTGAATAGCTCAGCATCCATGTTGCAAAAGCAGAGAGCTCATCTTCTGTGCTTTCTTGTTCCAGGACAACTATATTTTGAGATCTTACTTTTCAAAAACAAATTACAACTGTTGTTGAAATTTTGGGGTCCAGGCATCAACCAGAAGATAGATTGCCCTCATGACATCGATGCCTTGCATCTTGTAGGCGGCCTTTTTTCCTTGCATTAGCGTCTAGCTCTGCAATTATAATTAGCTAAGGGCAGATCAATAGTGACACTCGAGGCTTCCATCTATTTCATGATCAAAAGCTGTTCTTTTAAGTGGAAGAAATGCTTGCCATATATGTAAGATCAGGTATGTGGACAATCTGCAGTTGTCCACCAGAAGTAGATTCACTTTGTAGCCTCAGCATTTAGTCCCATGCTTGAGGATTAGCTTTAAAGATGTCCTAAGAATTCAAGCTCTGGCTGAGTGCCTGTAAACCACAGGGAGTTCACTGAGGTTGCCTGGGAATCCTTGTAGTTCCTTGCTTATGCCATTGACAAGGAGTTTCTTCTTACCTATGCTGGCATGTTAATGCAAACTTAACTACAACTGTCAAATTGTCCTTTTGCTTGTTTTTTTCCCCGCCAATTAGCTCCTCACCTTTATATGTGCCGGTTATGTTAGTGTGATCAGAATATCCTGTGAAGAATAACCCACTCTTATATATGCATTGAAATTATCATCCGAGGAATATTCTGACAGCAGTTCCTTTAGCTTTATTGCCTGCCAATGCTCAGCAGCAACAAAGCTTGTAGATTGCTTCTCTTTGTGTCCATGTTTGTAGCTTAAATTATGATGTTGTTTAAATAATTTTTTTAAACCATTTTAAGTTTCAAAATTATTTTCCTCTGCACTGTAAACTATTGAATTTAACTTTTCAACATAGTGGAGTTGACTTGGGCTTTTAGCTTCTATCAGACATTTACAAAGATGGTCACATCCTGCATATGCCTTGTTTTTCCACAATCTTGATATGGCACTGTGTGAAACATTGTGTTCTTTCACTTTTTCTGGAAAATTTAGAGTTTGGACTCCAATGAGAGAAAAATGACTGACAATGCAATAAGTCAAAAATAATTTATATACAGTCAACTTCACTTGAGTCGACTTCGTGTGACTCGATTTTCTTT
>BLXT01002730.1:1021707-1032678 GCA_019648995.1 Plakobranchus ocellatus
CCCCCCCCCCCTCCAAGGCGTAAGATTATATTTGAACGTCCCCTTACTTGCAATTCCAGAGCAGAATAAGCTACATTCAATTTGCTCTTAAAATCCCAGGTGCAACACAAACCATGGTCACATGCTCCCAATATCTGTGTGTGCAATGACACTTTTTTTTTTGACACATTAAAAAAAATTATATCAATGATCTTAATGCTATTTTGATCCCATGCATGATTGATTTTAATTTTTTTTCAAACTCCAGTTGTTGACACAGATACCAGAGTTTGCAAGCACACAATAAGGGCTAAATTAAATAAACATATGTGAATAGAATTGTGTTATGAGCATGAAAAACTAAATTTTTTTCACCATTCAATCTTTAGAGGCCATATACCAACTGCTGTTTACTTCGATCTAAGAACTGTCAACCCTCCAAAGTATGATGCAAGCATCAGATACCCTATACCAGATTCAAACGTTTTTGAGGATTATGTTGAGGAATTAGGCATCTCAAATCACACTCATGTTGTTGTATACGATAGGCTGAACTCGCGCTCATCATTTCGGACATGGTTCTTGTTCAAGGTAGCTTTAAACAATTTTGATATTTCATATCAGGCTCTCAAATTAAAAACAAAATTTTTAAATTAGCTGAACGCCTTCAAATGTAAATATTTCTAATCAATAAGAATTTTTAAAAGTATCTGTAGCAACTTGTGCCTGATTTATGTTGAGTCCTCAAGTAGAAAGATAGGAACCATTCTGAAAAATTGTTCTAGCTAGGTATGCTGATCAATGTAATTTTTTAAAATAGCTTCCGATTTAAATTGACAGTGTTTCTTTTAAGGCTATGTAGGTGGGATAACAAATACAGTTGTATCCCTAAACTAAAATTAAATTATTAATTGTATTAAATGAAAATATAAGTCTATTGTGTACTACTTTTTGCTCTTACATTCCTTTTACCCCTATCTTTTTCTTCTCCCCCTTCTCTCATTGCTGCCAATACGGTGCTTAGCTGTTTGGTCATAGCCAAGTGTCTGTGCTGAATGGTGGTTTGAAACAGTGGGTAGCAGAAGGCAATCAAGTGACAACCGAAACAGTAGAAGTAGAGGTATTTACTTAACTTTATTTGTTACTGCTTTTCTAATAATTTTCTCCAAAAAGCATCTCTGAGAGAGTGCAACATTTCAGATAAGTTAATTTGCATGTTTATGACCACTTATGTAAGGTGCTTTGATATCTACAGCTTTATTTTAAGTTTGCAGGATGATTCAGTCTAATTTTTATTTCAGTAGCTACATTTACCCTTCTTCTTCTTCAGAGCAAAGTGGAAAGAGCAATCAGCTTACATTAACCTTTTTTTTTGTAACATGTAAAGAAAATTTCAAAATTTGTACGAAATGGAATTAAAATTAAGTGGGGATTATACATACAGCCTCAGGTTAAACAACTCTACAATCAGCATATTTGAATCAAGGCTCCTAATTGCTCGTTTTGATTCATGCTCAACAAAAATGGCCTTATCCACTTTTTATGTGGAGCCTGAAGCTGGTACATTAAGGCACTTTTTCTTTCTCATGACTCAACGTTAAAAATGATGTCAAGCTACATGAAAGCAGCCAAAAGTACATTCCTTAGCTTGCTGGATTTGGTTAGGGATTTCAAATCATTAAATGATCTTACATGTTGTATGTGTAGATAAAGTGTGTGTTTTGTGGCGTCTATCATTTGAATAAGTCTTTAACTTCCCCATATTTCACCTTATCTTCATACATTGTATTTCATGTGCTGTTTTTGGCACATAATTTTATATCTATACAAAAAAAGGAATCTCCAGTCTACAGGCAATAGAGCTTTGTGGCCAATGTCAGTTAGTATTTAAAATTATACTGTTCCAAATTCACTCAACTTCCTCCCTCTGTCTTTTTTGTTCTCTCTCCTCCTTCCCCACCCTCATCTCCCCTTTCCTGTATCTCTAAACTACACACTCTCTCTCTTTTTTGGATGTTTATTACTTTATTACTGTATATTAGATGTGACCATTTTAGTAATTATTGAACATCCTACCCTTTTTTTTTTAATTGTCAATGTAGCCAGGAGAATTCAATGCAGAATTTCAACCAAATTTGTTAAGAGATCGGGAGTCCTTAATAAAAAATATAGAAACTGCTACTGAGCAAGTCATTGATGCCAGAGACACTGAAAGTTATAAAGGTAATACTATGGTAAAGCTAAGAGAAGACTGTCAGAGATAAATAAAGAGATTTTCCCAAAGGCTTTTATTATTTTTTTGTTTTTGTTTTTTATTTATTTTTTTTTTTTTGTTCTATTACTTTCAAACACCTGTATTAAATTTGTTGATTCAATAGAGATATCTTATGTTTGGGCCTAGCCATGCCTTGAATATATAATTAAAAATTACTTTATTTAGGCCTAGCCAGAATTTGAGATTTTAATGGTACATGTCATAAGCTGTGTTGAAATAGGATTTAGTGAGAGAGAGAGAGAGAAAAGAGAGTGTGGACAAAAGGACAGTCAATAAGAGAAAAGAGTGACTTGAGTTGGCATCAAACTGCATACCGGTACATAATGTTGTGTAGAATTTAACTCAAGTTCAAATGAGCACACCACTTTAAAGTGTCAACTTACTTATATTGCCAGTGAAGGATACATGTGTATGGGTTAGGTTCTTGTTGAGATGATTTAATGTGTTATTTAAAGCAGCCTTTGAAACATTGACCTCTCAGAATTTTTTTATTTTTAAAAAATTTTTCTTGTTAATTTAATTTGTCAAAAATCAATTTTCAAACAGCCTTGACTTAAGGAGTATGGATTTGCGCTTGCCAGCAAATCAAAATTCAAAGAATAAATTTGTTTTGTCTTTGGTTATGAAATAAACTTACTGAAAGGCTCTAAGAGATAAAGAATTTTTGATAAATCATTATGAGTCTTTCTACTATTTTTTTAGTGATGTTTAATTTTGGTAGCTTTGCCAGTGTATTTCTGTTTTAAGTCTTTACTTAATCTTAACATTTTACATGCAATAGAAAATAATTTTTTTTTAAGTAATTAGAAAAATAATAATGTGGTATTTCAATGGCTGTTTCCCTAGGTAATGTGTACATCAAATCCTTTTCTTGCTTTTTTTGTCACACTTGCCTGAAATCGCAATAATGGCTCAGAAAATTAAACACTATCTGATTGAATATTTATTATTTCCGCATGCAAACTTGTTATTGCCAGGATACCACAAAAAAAAAAAAAAAAAAATGAAAAGATACAGTTTAATGAGAATTTTTTGTTTTATTTCATCCTATCATGTGTAATGGTGCTGTACGGCTCAGAATCAAAAGGCTTGGTACATTAATTCTGGCTTAATTTGATCAAATTTTAAAACATAAGTTCTTTCCTTGTTCAGTATTTATTCAAATCTTTTTTCTTGTCTACTTTTGACTTATTGTTTTATAAAGAACCTTGACTCTAATCTCATAAATGTTCACTAAGTATGCACATATTAGCAGAAAGCTGTTTGGCATTTTTATCAATATTTTGTATGGATATCATCAAGTTTACAAATCTGTGTGAGACTGATAATTTTTGGAATTGGTTAGTTTATATTTATCATTCATATCAAAATTATTTTCTGCTTTTTTTTTCTCAGATGGACACATACCCGGTGCAAAGAATATTCCATTTTCTTCAATTTTCAATGAGGATGGTACAGTTCAAGCTCCATCTGAACTCAAACAATGTAAGCAAGTTAATCCATGAATGCTGCTGGATTAGTAAGTAAATTAAATAGAAGGAGGTGCAGTTGCTGTTTCTATTATTGATATATGTTAAGAAAAAATAAATTTAAATTCAACTGTGGGAGCTGTTAATGTATGAAAATTTACATAACTTAAGTGATTCTATCAGATAAAGAGTAAAAATATCTTGTCTTGTGACATCGCAAATACACCTATCGTTATTAAATGATTGCATGTTTAAGTATATTCACAGTAAATTCACAATAGTATTTAAATTTAAAAGTTATGGAAAATAAGGAAATATTCTCATGTTTTCACAAAAGGACTTCTTGATGGGAGGAAAGGCAGAAAACATACAAAATTAAACAAAAGGTTGGTTGAGGCGGTAAAATGTATGTACATGCTGGCAATTGAACAAGCTGATGCTCCATCCCTACCAATTTTTTGTGAACTGTGGTCAAAGAATTTCATAGATTTTTGAAAAGACAATGTGGCCAAGTGAAGGATAGTAATATGCAGTAGTTTGAGACAGATCATTAGGGTAAATAGATAGATGTTACAAAAATTATCTTTGGTGCAGTAGGTACACTGTGACCCCAGCTGACATCACATCTACCCAAGATTTTTGTGATATATGAAAAGTGAAAGCAAGTCTGAGATCAAGTTACTTCATAAAGTACAATGAGTTCACCATGTCTTTATGTTCTGTAAGCCACCTACCCATTTTTTACTCTAATGGATCAGCAAAATTGATTAGGTATGTCAGATACCAAAAGCAGGCATCATTTCTTTGAGAGGTTAGGGCTATGAACATTAGCAATGTTTTTTTTTAGTAACAGTGCAAAATGTTCATGCAAAATAGATTTTTTAAACTTCAAACAATAAGAAATCTCACTTGGCAATTAAATAAGACCAGAGGGGTGTCTAGAAAGAAAAATTAAGGAAACCCTTGAATTTTGGAAGAAAAGGCTCATCCATCACCACACTAGTATTATATATCATGACTAATGATTTTTATTTTCTACAATAATACTAGAATGAAAATGATTTACGTATCACCAGCCTTTCTCACCCTATATTGGAGTATAGACCATCAACAAAAGCTTCCTATCCCATTCTGTTCTGGGCCATCTTCACTGACCAGTTTGTTCCCAGTCTTTTTAAATCCTTTTTTCTCATGCTTTTAGATTTTCATTTTTTCCTTTTCCTCTGCGGGTTACACTTATGCAATAGGTATGGCATGCCAAAAAAGTAAATTCTATAAAATAATCTGTAACAGCGATGTAAATCTCCTGATTATTGTGGAGGTACAGTATCATTCCAAAACTTAGACAGCTTTTCATGCTTACACTGTGGTACTTGAGTTATGATAATACAGGCAGTAAAATATCAAGGACTGTGAATATTTTAATTTCAAATGAAAATTATTACTTAATAGTTCATTGTTATTCATATGTCAGCTACATTTTAAAAATTCAGATAAGATAGTTTACATTATATCCTTGAATTGCTTTCTGTAGGAAGGGCCTCTCTCTTGCAGTTACTTAATGCTGGATATTTTTAAAGCACAATTGGTGACAGCTTGAAAAAATTTTCTTTTTCAGGCTCAACCTGATAACTTTTTAAAACTAACATTTATAAATATAATACTGGAGAGCCTGGTTTATCATAATCTAATTATGAGACATCTTTAAGATACTTTCCAAGAATGTCAGAAAAGCCTGTCACTGTCAGTAATGAAAGCATACAAAAATTATTAATCAATAATTTTGCCATTTGGAGAAGTCATCATTTTATGTAGAATGTATAGAGCCACAATATTTTTTTTTACATCGAATTTTATAATTAATAAAGCTCGTCAATTATTTGAATTTGTATCGTTCTGTCTTTTCTTTTGGCTGTGTCTAGTATTTGTCAAAGCTGGAGTGGATCCAAGAGCCCCAATAATATCCTCTTGTGAAGCTGGTCTGACAGCATGTGGTATCATTGTTGCAGCTCATATCTTAGGACAGGAGAATGTTCCTTTGTACAATGTAAGTAGAGATAAAACCTCTTTCGGGCATAAAAGTCAGAACTAGGCGTAGGAATTTCTTGGTTCATGAATCTTTTAAAGTGTGTGTAATAATATAGATTTTTTTTTAATATGTAAGTTTTTTAAAATGAGGTTGCAAAGCAAACAGAGTTCATTTACAATCACACTTGCTACCACAGGATCATCTGCTTTAAATCCATTTTTGTAAAACGTTAAGTATGGAAAAATAGCCATAGGAATAGGATTCCATTCCTGCTGACTCTCCTATAACAAGGTAACAGCATGGATGTGATGGATGTTAAAAATTTGTGTTTATATATCATTGAATGTGACGAAATTTATCATTTAACAAATTGTATATTGCTTCAGGTAAGAGACTGCATATACTGTATGAAAAGCTTTTTGGGTGTGATTTTCTCCATTGCTGCAGCTCTTGGGAGCCAACTTGCAAATAATTACGCAAATTATGCTTTTATAACTATAGGTCAATTTAAAAATTGGTGCTTTCTTCATATAAAAAAAGGCATTGATTTTTTAAAAAGCTATTTAACTGACTGTTTATATTTCATGAATGAAGTAGGTATGATTCTTGTGCTGATATCATTTATCTTTAACCTTAATTGATTATTGGAGCAAGGCAAGGGGATTGTGTAGTAAAACTCACCAAACCAATGCAAGTATCCATGAAATAAACAGTACAAAAACACATGTCTGGAACAGATTATGTTTTCTTTTCTGATCCCAAAGAACGTTTTGCATCCATACTCCCATGTCCTCTAAGAGTTTTCATCCTGGTAAATCAATTTTTCCTTTCATGTTGAATTGGGTTGTGTTGTATAAAGGTTCTTACATTAAAGTTTTTCTTTCCTTTATGCTAATAAAAGTACAATTTTAACTTGAGTTTGGTTAAGTATTTTGCTGTGTGTTTTACTTTTCAAAAAATAGCAGGACATTTTTCCTTGCATACCAACTAAAAGATATAAGACCAAGTAGACTTGGGGCATGTGGCACTCATTTTTGTTTGAATGTAGATGATTTATGATCATTTACAATTAACCTGATATGTCAGTAAAGAAAGCAAGGTGTGGCACAACATGTTGAGACACTTAAAGTCTAAGAATAAAATGAGCTCTAACTTTGAAAAAGCCTGTTGAAAGTTTATTCTGACCTTCAATTTCAAATACATGAGCAATTGAATACATAACTGTCCCCATAACAGACATTCCTACGGTTCCGGAAAATTCTGGATTCGTTCCGGAATTCTACCTGAAAATGACCTGCGTTCTGAAATCCACATTTTTATCACAAAATCCAGAATTTTGCCAATTTGTGATTGGCCATACTCTCAGAGATAAACTTAGTCTAGATTTAGCGGCATTTCTCTGCATAAATAACGCGAGAATATCAAAAGACTTAGAGAAAAAAAAAACAACAACAGCGATAACACTGCAACAAACTTCAAACTCTTTTGAATGCATGGCGCTCTTTGCTAGACCTTTTTTCATAACACCGAGCATGCATCTTGCAGACTGACGAAGGGTTAGGGTAGTTGGGGCAAACCTATCGCTGCAGTGCATAGACGAACATCATTTTTAAGCCTACCATCACTGACTTTCCTTGTTGACGGTTGGTCGTTCACACTGTGATGTCACTCACCTGGACTAGGGTTTTTTTTTTCCAACAGACATACCTTTGCGAAGAATTCTGACGGCAAATTTAAAATCAGCGACCTCCATTTAAGAGAATCACCGCGGCAGAATTTCAATTTTAATAGAAATTAAGAATTTTGGGATACTCTTTTCCCGTTTTAAATCTGTCAACTGTACTATTGTAGGTCAATGGTTTGGTCGAACTTTATAATAGACTTTGAGACTAACCATACACGCAATCTTATATCTAGAGAAGTGATAAACCCAAAATTGAGCTTAGGCTCGGTGCGAGACTGTCTGATTAATGCTAGCTAATGCGATTGCCAGTTCTATGATAATAATATGAACTATCCATAGTTTTAGAACTTAATATAATATAATCAGGCCGGCGTATCTTCAGTAAGTCTACATCTCTTCAAAAGGACTGAAAGGAAATTGTTCTACTTGTAAGCTCCAAGTCCACTTGGCAAAAGAGGACAGCATTTTATTCGAAAAAAAATGCATCGAAGCATTCACGTTTAAGGGATAGAATAGTGAAGTGTTTCATGGAATTTTCTATTTGAGAAAAGATAATAAGTTTGAATTCCAATGGTAACATTGAAATAAGTGACTCAAAGTTAAACAAGTCATTGCAGTACAAGTAGAATGAAAATTTTTAAGGTGAATTTTCTTTCCATGATGTCGTTAATCTAGGGCCGATTTGCTCAACATTAAAGTAAATACATTGGAATGTATGCACGGATTAAATCTTTTAAAACATGTTGGCTTAGTGTTTGTGCCAATTTAAACAGGAACCGATTTCCTCTACACTCTCCCCCGTTTTAAAGATACACGTCTATGATTAATTGGAACTTAGTTAAATTGAGTGCTTTATTTTTTTTGTTTAATCAACATCAGTTCCGGTTGTATTCAGGTTTGTTCCGCATTTTTATATAATGTTCCGCTTTTTTGCCCTTGATTTTCCTCAAAAAATATTTTAGGGGTAGGCATGTCTGCCATAATAAAACTGTAACAATTGTCGATTGTAATCTGAGGGAGTAGTATTAATAATTTGAAAATTTAAAATTATTATCTACTTTTAGAATATATGTACATTATACCAAATTACATTAATACCATGGATATAAAATATTGTGGTTAAGTGAATTTATTTCTCATTACTTCAAGAACTGTCGAGTCATGCATTGAATATAGCATATTTAACAATTATTTTGATTCCTTAATAGTATTGTGTTTTTAAGATAAGACTTTAACAGCTTTTTTCCTTGAATACACAGAATTATGCATTGATAGAATAGCTAGAAAAGCTTTAAGACAATTTCAATTTTCATCTATTTATGTTCAAAAGCTGTCTGTCAAAATTTTGCTTTTTCAAAACTGCTTTTTGAAAATTTTCTTTGCAGGGTTCTTTTAGAGAATGGGAGGCCTTGGCAGCACCTGATATGATCACTCGTTCTCAATCCTAAAGTGATGTTTATATTAAGACATTAAGAGTGGACTCCATCCAAAGAGTGTCTTAAAAAAACATACCGGTATTTGAAAATGATTTTATATTACCTGCCTTTGTTCATTAGCTTTTTGGGATACCTATGACTTATTGCAGTCAAATCAAACTTCTAAACTGATAAAACTTCATTAAAAAAGGTTGACTCAAGGTGAACTTCACATTTAACTTTGTAATCTGCAGTGATACACTTTTAAATTCTTACAAAGGGCCAATGACGACTGATACATATTTGCTTTTTCATTTCAGTCTCCTACTAAGGAGTGAGTGGAGTAATGATCATTTTCTTTGCTTGAATTAAAAAATGTATGCTATGTATCGTTATCCAGGCTATTTTCATAGGTTGTGTAGAGTTTACTGCTGTGTCAGTATGGAGTAGTATGATAAAAATGAAGCTTAATATAGGATTTAAGTTTTTGAGTTTGTTTCACATTACCACAGCTGATAGGATTCTTTGCGGACATCTTAAAAAAACAACAAAGTTTAAATGATTTTTGTGCATAATTAACAAAGAATGTTTTGAGTGCTTGTTCAGCAGTTCCCATCTAAATGCACAATGCTTGTGAAGGCCTTTGAGAGTACCGTTCAATTAGCAGGGAACCAAATCATCACTAACCCACATCCAGACTGTGAAAGAGAAGGAAAGGGGCAGGGTGTGAATACTGAGATGGCCAGGATTCAGGATATTCAGCCGTGTGGGATTTGGATGTTTAGTGACCTTATGGGCTGCTCTCTTATTGTTCGTGATAGGCGGCATTAAGCTTTGCAGACAGTATGACTCTTCCACCCATCCACCAACTTGTCTGTCTTTTTCCAATCCTTTTGCCAGTCATGTGAGTTTGTTTGGAGACAGTGAATGATAATAATAAATAAAAAAGTGCATGATAAGTGTTTCCTCCCATCTCAAGGGTAAATCTAGACAAGGCCTTGATTATGACTATGTAATGCACATCATATATATTTGGGAAGAGTTCAAAAGGTGCTCAAAAATATCAAAATACTAAAAGTACCTTAAATTTGCTAAAAATGTAGGAAAAACATCTCTCATATTTATATTTTCCAAAAAAGCTTCTTAAAAGATAGTCTGAGCCCTTATTCTGTGTCAGTGGGTGTCATTCGAAACACACCTCTGAAATGTCTGTTGTGACATGTGACGCCAAGAACAAGCCCATGATCACAAGTACACAAGCTTAAACTTTACATTTGTTTTTTAACGTTTGGTAACTTAAGTAAAGCTCAAATAACCTTGAATTGTCAAGAAAGAAGCTAACCTGGGTCCGAAAACGGGAACCAGGATCCATTTGGCGTCACATGTCACAACAGACATTTCTAGTACACAAATCTTTTTATTCACCAAAGCAGATCAATAGATTTCATTAAAGGTGTGTATTTTTGAACAAATTACAGATATAACAAGATTAAAACAAAAGGAAATGAATAGGGGCACACTTTTTTTAAAGAATTGGGTGGAAACAGGTGTCTGTCGTGACACATGTAATTAGTGGAGACAAAATATTTTATGTAAAAAGAAAAAAATTCAGGCCAAATACTTTAAAAGACTTATCTAACTTGTAATTTAATAAATTATGTAACAGTAATAAACATAAAAATTGTCAAAAACACATCTTGCAAGAAATGAAATTATTGTCAAGAGAGAAAAACTTATAGTTTTTTTTTTCTATTTCGTTTGTTTAACCCAATGCTTCTCACTGTGATCTGCCTCATTTAAAGCCCAACTACTACGCCAAAGGAAATAACTCTAGATGAAAAAAATGCCTCACTTTACAAAAAAAAATTTTCCTGCATACCCTTTCATAGATCTAAATTTTAAAAAAATATGTCCATATATAGATAGATAAATTCCCTTCCATTTGATATATGACATGCATGCCTTATGATGAGTACAACATTGAAAAAAAAAAAAATAAAGTGGAAAATTTAACAAAACACACCTTTTCACTGTCTGATAGATCTAGACTAGGCTCATTCCCTGCTTCTAAATCAACATCGATATCAGATTCATCACCTAAATCAATACCAATGACCTCA
>BLXT01002730.1:1041650-1053993 GCA_019648995.1 Plakobranchus ocellatus
AGGCAGGAAAAATCAAAGGTAATTCTCCAACTCAATGTCAAACGCATTTAGGCAACACTAAAGAGTAGAGGGATGTTTGTTGCATTTACATGTTAACTGATATTTATTCATCTCTCAGGCATTATACTCAGACAGGGTGCCAGTGCCTGGCTCAAAGTGCTACAAGTTTTTGCGAATGTCAAAGCGAGTTATCTAACCACTACTACTACCATACTATCATTTTCTCATATTGTGTGCCTTATATTTAAAATTTCACATTTGTTAAATAGACCTATGGCTGTGACAGAACAAAAAAATAATTATTATTTTGCTTTATTTATAGAGCTCTTTTCACATTTAATTATTTTGGAAATTGTGATTTTTTTTTCCTTTGTTGTATGTAGGGTGGAGAGTTGCATGTACCGGTAATTTTAATTGATATACACGCAATAAGAAAATGTCAAGAATTATATAAAAAATTTCTTATTGCATGCAATGTCATATAAATCTTTCATTTTCAAAATGATTATGGCTTTGGCTTAAGCTTTCAATTGGTAAAGGAAAATTGACTTTACTTCAAATCAATATTTTTCACACCTACCTTCTTCAAAGTCTTAAATTTTTTTTTTTTTAATAATATGTTTTTTGTTGGGTCATGATTCTACAAAGAGTACAAATTTCAAAACTGATGCCAGTATTAACTCTTTTTCGCTACAGGGTATTTTAAGGCAGTTTTTACTCTGAATAACGGCCATTTCAGGAATATTTTTGAAAATCATATTGATGTTGCAAATGCTGTGATCAATTTAATGTGAATCACTTTATCAATATATATTTTGTCAGATTAGCAAAGATTGCACTGAAAAAATAAAAATGAAGTGCTTGTGTCAAATTTGAAAATCTCTCTTTTTCATTTCAGA
The DNA here is from genome assembly GCA_019648995.1 of Plakobranchus ocellatus. Lineage (NCBI taxonomy): Eukaryota > Metazoa > Mollusca > Gastropoda > Plakobranchidae > Plakobranchus > Plakobranchus ocellatus. The sequence continues at coordinate 1,042,550 of BLXT01002730.1, forward strand.
TTGCAAATTTTGCTAAAAATGGATTGACTTGCAAGATTTATCACTATTTCCTTTTCCAGCCACCTCTGTCTAAAGATGAGGACCATTTATGGCTCTCTTAGAATCTATATCCTGTCCAACTGTTTCAATACCTGAGTTCATATATTATTGAAAAGTTACCAGCATCTACATTATATGAGTCAACTCAAATTTGAATGATACTGATAAAACCACTTGTAACCAGACGAATCATTGAAAAAGGTTGCCACTTTCACTACTATCATTAATCAGTGTCTTTTCTATTTCTGCCACCAATACACATATTTCAGTTAGTCCAAGTCAAACTTTACCTTCAAGAATTGAAAGGCAACAGGCTAGGCTAAGGTGGTGTAATTTTTCCCACAAATAATAACTATTGCAGTTTTAACATTTGAAGTAAAAAGAAAAGAGTTTTAGGCTAGTCAGTCCACAATATGAATTATTTTTCTACAACTTTTGCAGGTAAAGTAGTCGGTAAGTTAAAAAGATATATATATATATATATATATATATATATGTAACTGCCAATTTTTTTAAACAAATCAATAAAATTTATGTGTAAAGACATCCCCACCCCCTTTTCTTCTAAAGTCAATCAGATATTTGGTATCATTGCAAACTAAAATAATTTGTGTCAAAAAAAAAAAAGTGTAATTCATGTACATACTGTGGTTGCCACAATTAATAACCTTTCAGTTTTTCACATACCAATTTTCTCATAATTTTTATGAAATTTATTTGAGGCATTCGAAAAGTTAATTTTTTATATTATGGCTGATTTTTCTGCAAAAAGCCTCTTTTGTGATGGCATGATACTATTAAATTACACAAATCAGTGCTCAGTGTGTAGGGCTATCATAATTGATTTTGGCTTGCTTTAGTTTGATTCTCTTAGATTTTTTAAATATAGAATTTCACGCACAATGCCCTAATTATATTGTAATGGTCTCCTTCATACATTTTAGTGTTAAAAACACATAAAATTATAAAATAAAAGAAGCATTGACTTTCCCCTTTGCCAAATGCCATTGATTTTCATGCCTTACTTAAAAATGACATGCTTTACGGATTTTACAAATTTTGTATGGGTGCTTGTATTTTAAAAAACAGAACATGTATTAACAGGAAGCATTGCGCGATTTACTGTTTTTAAATCATACAAATTCACAAGTGGGAATAATAAAGAATTATACTATCACCAGAGCAAAGCATTTCAGAGTTTTCTTGTTCTTTTTAATTGTTTTTACAATGTATTGCTTTAAACTACAGTGGAAACCTCAAAAACAGAAGTCGATTATTTGAATTTCTCATATTAAAAAAAACTAAGATCGCAAATACTTCAACTTATGAGTCATAAGTTGAAGTATTTGCGATCTTAATTTTTTTTTCTCTTCTTTGGCTTTGTTGAGTTGAACTCATTATTCGAAGTTAAAGAAAGTAGATTCTCAAAATTCAAAGTTCACATCGCCACAAAACACAATAAGAAAAAAAATTGCTTTCTCTTGCCATTCCCAATACAGTGCCAATCACTGTTTTTAACAAAGCTGGCATACTCCACGAGTGCTACCATTAATAAGGGGACGTTCAAATATAATCTTACACCTTGGAGGGGGGGGGGGCATCTCTTCTCTTGTAAGAACAGCGCAAGGGGGGGGTCTTGAACCAATGTAATATTACAATTTACACTTTTGTGAGGGAAAAAATAAAAAGGAAAAAAAATGTCAACATAAAAAAATAACACTAAAGGGGAGAAATAACTATTCTGAACATACAATCAATAAATGAATCAGTCCAACAATGTTATACATGTATCTCCTAAAATTGTATTAGAATGTTGAATTCCGTTTTTTGCCAGTTTGAATGATTTCTTAATTAGGGCCTACTCTGTATAAATGTAGAATTGCACGTACATAGGTGCATATGAATGTTTTTCTTGAATATGTATTTAAAGTACATAGAGCAGTGATTATGCTATAAATTTTCGCAATATGTGTCAAATTATCATCATCATTATTATTATTATTACGATAAAAAAAAAAAATAAGTATGACTACAGTAAGTTATTTGCAGCTCTCTTTTGATTTACAAGAAAATCTAATGTTGAATGTTCATCATGTCACAAAGCAGTAACCCTGAAATACGGTTTAAGACTGCGACAATAGATCATTGCTTTGGAAAGTTATTCAAATTCTTGCGTCATCCGGATATTTACCAATTGGCATACTCAATGATTACTGAGAGCTTCAGGCCATTAGGATCCAACAAACTCTATTCTCCAGTTACCGATTATTGACAAGTGTTTAAAAAAGCAACTAGTAATAGTATGTGCCAGTATGTACGCTAGTACTGGTGAGAGTCTTAATAAAGAGTCCGTGGTTCAAATCCTAAAGAAAGCCAATTACAGGGTATTTTCTTTCTCAACCATTGACGCAAGAATACGCATTTTAAAGAAAAATAAACAATAGTGGTTTTGTAGCAACAGTATGTATTCTATATTCCTTCAAACTTTCAGCTTCTCTCGGCTGCTTTCTTATCTGCAACTCAAGGACAAATGCACACTTACCATATGTATTTGCTCTAAAGCCTTGTACTGGGGGCAAGTTTTCGTGAGCGAAGGCCTATCCCCAACAAGCCAGAACAACGACTATGCGTGCATGCAAAATTTCACTATGTCATGGTCATTAAACATTTTGAAAAAGACAATTCTTATAACAGTTAATGCTTGATAAGCTAGCATTCCATCGATGATTGCTGTTGTTATTGTTGTTAATACTGTTGTTAAAATTCTTATTATGACAGGTCAAAAATGTAATATTACGGGGGGGGGGGGTCAAAAAGTTCCAAAAAGGGGGTAAGATTATTATTTGAACAGCCCCTAACATGTGAGAGAGGGGAGGGGAGGAAAGTGGGGTGCCAAATGTAGGTTTAATAGTGCTGTTCTTTGACCCCTACTTTTGCCCCCTTTAATTAATAATTCGAAGTTTTGGTCTATTCCCTGGCACTTTGAATTATAAATGAGATTTTCACTGTTTAACATTGTAGGCTGTTGTTACAGGTACAGTGTGGTAATATATCAATATATAAGGACTTATGTTCAGGATCCACTTTCTCTTTGTTGTGCTTAAAACCTTCCTTTACTTGGCAGGGATCTCCCTATGCAGGTCAACTGCTTTAGATCTATCAGTATTTGGATCAAAATTGCCCCAAATGACTAATGTACGAAAGAGAAAATTTAGCACCTAAAGAGGGGGAAAAGTTATCTCTAGGTCCAGGATATAAAATAATTCCACACAGTGTTAAAATAAAAAAAAACTGGTTGATTTAAAATCTCATTTGCAATGCACAGCACTAAATGTATAAACTTGTACATGTATACTCATTTTCGATGCAATGCCATTTAATCTGAAACTTTTTCCTCAAGTATCGGTACTTTAAAAAAGTCTGAAGTGAATTTTTTTAACTGAAGTCAAAACTTGTCATTATCTTCAGTTTGCGGGCATTCAGTGAGTGCTTCCTTTTTTTATACATGCACTGCAGCCGAGTTTTGTGTTGGCTTACTAAACATTAGGTAGCATTTTGAATTGAACAAATATTTCAAACATAAGACAACACCCCAACTTAAAAATGAGATACCCTGGTAAAATCAAATGCAATTCAATCAAGGACTGTTGCTGACAACATATATCTAAGCCAAGAATCCTAGAAAGAACATACATGTACATGTATGATGTATCTAAAACTAGGCACTCAAAACTGGCCATTAGCACTAAGCAGCGCCAAGGCCTAGATTTTCATTGAAGAAAAATTCTTGTAACTTTTAGTTCGTGGATGTGATTTTGTCTATATTTATAAACTGCACATCAAAATGAAGATCTATTCTTCTTGCACACATAGGTGTTTTATTTCAATCTTGATTTTTTTCTATTTTTTTCAATTTTGGAAAATGAACCCCTTAACGTGATTTACACAGCAGCAGCCACAAGAAAGGTTCACTCCCTCCCTCCCTTTTCACCCCAAGGTTTGTGCTGATCTACTTTTGGCTGGGTTGAAAGCTCAAGTAATTAAGTTTTATTGTTGTATAACTTCCAATTGGTTAATTAAGGTATGAGGTAATACAATTCCTTTTCTTTTCTAAATAAAAATCAAAAACAAAAAAAGCATACACTAAAGTTATACAATATTACATTATTACAATGTATCAATATCAGGTGAAAGCCCACCCATATTTCTAAAATACATCAAAATTCAAAACTAATCTGTTTAATAGTGCAGATGATACATGTACTTGCAATTATGTTGACCCCTCTAGTCTATACTGTCTATTTTTGTCTAGTCAGTCCTATCTTTTTCATGAATTTTTTGATTTTGTAATAAATGAGATTTTTTGCATCCCTTAGCAAAATTAGCACGGAATGCTATCTTTATGTGAAAAAATATACATTTTAAGACTGTTTTGACTGCCTACAAATATTATCAGGAAAAAGTGGGAAGAAATTGTGAGGCAATAAATCTAGAATTGCAGATATGGAATCATGTCTCTAACATAAAAGCCCTCAACGCAATACTTTTTGAATTACTAGTACTACTCGGGTGTAACTGTAAGGTAGACTAGAGAGGCAGCATTTACTTTGACTACTTTGAGATCTATGATGAAATGATCAAAGTAAAAGTTTGAGCTGTGAAGTTTAAAAACCAAATCAAATCCCTTCTTTCTCATACCCCCCCCCCCGAGGTTAAAAATAAATGGGCTTTCAGAAAACATATTCAAAAGATTATTCTTGGTTCTAATTCTGTGTATTTTTAAAAAATTAAAAACAAAAAACAATCCAATATTTTAATTTTTAATCACGAAACTTTCTTGCAAAACATAAAAACATTGAAAAAAAACTCATTGACACACATGTTTTATTCACATAAATGTTAATTTTCCTTTAAGTTCAACATTTAGCATATATTTATTTACATATTACATCCCTTAAGCTTTACTTAATTGGACAAATAACAAGAATGTATGACAATATAAGCACTTAAAAATTTTTTTTTTTTTTGGTATTGCAGAGACCACGTGTCAAAGCAATACAGTATTGTATGAAAGTGAAATTCAAGTTGTTCTAAATTTTCTTTGCGGAATTCAACACAATGGAATTTATGTGAAAAATATGAACATAAAACACAGAAATTAGTAATAACAAAGGTTTGTTGGAACTAGCAGTATGGCAAAAACAGTATGTTCTCTTGAGTGAAATTTATGAGAGGTCCACCCATGAATAGGCTGAGTATGATGATAGGAAGTCAAACGTCAGCACAAAAAGTGCCATAAAAGAACATAAAAACACTAGATCTTCTCACACAGTCACAACTATGCAATCAGCTGAATTATTTGTTTTTTAGGTTACTGTTATGGTCTTCTCTTTTCAAAAGGCAGAATAGCTTTTAAAAAATTGTCCACATGGGCATAAGATTGGATCCTTTTGAAATAAGCATCATGATATATGATTAAAAAAAAAAAAGGTTCAGTCAAGGCCATACTTAATAACCAGGTGCAGATTTGAGAAATAAAAATGAATGATCAAAATGTGAATATACCTGAAGAAATTACTTTGCTGTAGCTAATGGGTTCCTTAATACAAGGATTACTGAATCACCTCTTAAAAACATTTTTGAGATAAATCTGTCTTTGTTCACTGGTTTTGACTTTTTCTTCCCTTTTCCTGTCTTTAGAGACTCTGTCCACATCTCTTTCACATTTTCAAGTACCATGTTGCAATGTCTGAAAAACAATAAAAATATAAAATTTGTTAAATATCTGCCATTAATTGAATCCACGGTGCTCAGGATTTATACCTTGCAAAATCGAGAGATTTGGAATAATAATAGATCTAGATGCCACCACAGAATTTTAATAATGTGGAAACTTATGGAACTTTCAGTTACAAATGGTGAAAAAAAAAAAATGAAATGAGAAAAGAAAAAGGAAAAAAGACACATTTGAGTAGAATAGCAATGCAACTTGCATTATAGACTCAATAATTTTTATCATTTCAAAACTTTTTAAAAGTGTTTGCAGTTAGTTTCCTTAAGATATTAATTAAAATGTTAAATCTACATTGGTCTTATTCCACTAAAGAAATCTCGTTCTCGCAACTAAATTTTTTTTAATGCACATACAACAACACAATGTACATATACATGTGCTTGCATTATAAAAGAGGCAAATTTTTTTTTTACATATTGCCGCCATGTCTATCCATAGTTTCAAAAAAATTATTACACTTTTATACTGTATGGTCACAACCCAATGAAATCAATTCTAGGGCCAGAGCTCTACACAGTTAATGAACCCTTATAAGACAATCGCAGGACATAGGAAAAAGGTGTGCCTCTAAAAATATCACAATTGTAGCTTTACATGTACAGGCATAATTAGTCCAGGCAGACATTGTCTGATGGTCAGCCAGAGCACAAGTACAAGATAGAGGAACATCGGAGGTCCCCTGAGGCCAGGAAAAAAAAAGAGCTGGAAAAGCAGCATCCATGAATAAATGAAAAACAAAGATGTATTATTTGTAAGCAGACCAAATGCCATAAGTTCCAATAGGAATGTTTTTAATCATTGTTATACTAGTATAGTGTATAACCGACTGCTGTGTTCTTTGAAACAAAATAGAGATATTATAGCAGAATAATGCCTTTCCAAATAAAAATTTTTATTTTAGGTAGCATTTTTAAGAAAAAGAAAATATGCTTTTCTTGCATCAAAGTGTTATTTGCAACCCATCCTTAAATATGCCTCGAAAAAAAGAAATAAAGGAATTTCACAGATCCTGCTTGGTTCTTTGTCTTGTGTAAGAGTTCAATTTGCTTCTGAGTGAAAATGATCAAGGTGCGAAATTACAGTAGAGCTCAGCTACAATGGGACCTTGCATGCAACGAGACATTGACACAAGCCCGTTATTTTTCCTTATTTAACCTTTATATTTTATTTTCGCTAGAACGGCATCTACAACATAATAAGCTTGCCTACAGCGAAACCCAGCTTAGTACAATGTACAAAGGCCTAAGCCTAGACCTATACGTAGATTCGTGAAACGGCTCTAGCTCGGGAATATCTAAATTAACATCGGTATTGATACAAAGGGGATAAAGCCATGGTCTGTTTCGGTACTGTCATTCAAAATATTAGCCAATGAGGGGACCTTGTGCATGGGGGGGTGAAAGAGAATGATGCAACACCGGCGACTTGGATTGGATAAAAAGGCATGGGACTGAGTGGCGAATGGTACGTGAGCCGTAGGCTAGCAAGAGGCGTGTGTGACTGTGACTGTCTAGTGTGTGTGATAGGTAGTGTAAGAGACTTGGTGTGGGGCTGATGAGGAAAAGAGTGGGCGTATTCAACTTTCAAGTCCTCGGGGTGCGTCTATTTTGTTCAATGCCTATACGGGCCTACATGTTCTCAATTAGGCCTACACCATTGTGGTTGTCACTCACCGACTCGGTGAATAAAGAAAGCATCAATCTAGTGTGTTGTGAAATTGCCTATCTCTCACTAGTCTCAGTCTCGCTCCGACGCTCGCAGGCTGCATTGATGAATAGATCTCTGTGTCTCAATTTCTAAACCTACGTTTGATTGCCGTTTCATCCAGCTTGGAATCAAGAAAAAGGAAATGTTTTTCTTTGGAATTAGAGGCCAAAATCATTGAGGAGGCTGACAAGAATGTAAAGTCAAAAAGGTCCAGATCTGTTGAGATTATGAGATTTCGTCAGGAACACCTTATAGTTTATACATTCTTGAAAGACAAGGATGTCGTGTCGGCCTTCACCAAAGGCGACTTTCAACCTGATCGGAAGCGACTGAAAACAACAGGCTATGAGGAATTGGATCTCTGTTTGTGTACACATGTACTTCGTTTAACCAAGCATACACCAATTTCTGGACCTACTTCAATACACAATGTAGCCTACCACTCCTGCTAAAAAAAAAAAAAAAAAAAAAAATTACACCACACAAAAGAAATACTCACACAAAAAAGAAAAAAACAACACAAACCAAAAAAATAGTCAGATAAAAGCAAATCACACTTGCACAATGCAATGAAATAATGCAATGCGATGTACGCAAGGGTCTTGTTTAATAGACGCTTATTAAAGGGAGATAATTTTTGTAAGGTGCCGTTCTCAAGGATTATCTTCCTTTAATTTTTACAACAGGCCTTGCTTATAACGGGATTGTGCACCATGCCCTTATGGGTCCCGTTGTAGCCAAGTTCCACTCTATAAGGTTTTGGTACACAAAAGCTATTTCCATTAAAATTTGGCCCATTTTCGGCTGAAAAACATCACATGAAATACAAACGCTATAACTTAGACTAAGAGATATCTTTTCAAAACAGACATCCAGAGTATTCTTGTTAAGTTTTTCTGTAAGAGAAAGCAAAAAAAACGTGCTTTGATTCCCTCATTTGATGCTCGGCAGCAGAATTATGAGCAGTCTGATGTAATGGCATGTGTCATATGCCTCTTTCAACTTGGCATGAATGGCTATACCAAATTTGGCCCAGCCGATGAAAAAAAAATTATTACACATGATATGTCAACTGAGAATGAATATTTTGAATAGCTACTTACTTTTGAACAACCTATACTTTGGCCATCAGCTTTCAAAATGAAAGATTTTAGAAGTGTGGTTCACTTTATCACGACCAACCCATAGCTTTCTGCAGAAAACTCCTGGCCATCTTGGCATTAAACACCAATTTTGTCTACCACTTTCATTTTATTTTCACGGATTGGAGAGAATGACTCAAATGTATTTGAAGTCACAGATTTCAAGTTCAAGGAGATTAAATAGATAACTTGCTTTGTGGAACAAAGTGAAAGAAAACTAGTAAAACATATTTTCCTTTTAAATATGGAGAGGTATAATATAATACAGATGTAGTCTGACCAGGGAAAATTTGGGTAATCAAAGCAGGTAAGACAGACTGATACTTCTGGTTTGTATGTTAGAATCTTAACCATGTTATCAAACATCCTTGAATAGCTCTTTTAATTTAGCCATTTGAGAAATAACACATTTACAGAGGCAGAATTACCTGTCAAATGCTTTGACTCTTGCTAACAATTTTTTGTTATTACGGCAGTTGATGAGCACCTGGGTGTTGTTTTTAACTGATTGTGTGAGCACTGAAAGAGGTCCTGTATTGAATTCCTCTTGCTCATGTTGCGCCAGTTCCTCTGGTGTCATCTCACTTTTAGGCTTTTGAACTGCTGCCCTGAAGAGGTAAAACGAGAAGTCATGAATGTTTTAAATTAAAACTCGAGCAAAAAAAATTAGTTTTTCTTCCACTAAATTTTTAGATCAGGTTGCCTCAGTGTGTGTCCTGGCAAATCCAATTTTAGATAAACCAAGGGAATAGGTTTATTTTATTCCAAGACCCATGACTTACAGAAACTGCATTGTATATAGATACTTGAAGTAAGAGAGTCACAGTGGCTTCTGCCATCAGATTATTTTGAGCATAAAAAGACCACATTCTATATTTGCTTACAAGTGAGTGCCGCATGCACATCCCTTTGCACTAACCACAGGCATCAATCGCATAGAGTAGGATTCACAACCACAGAAACATGTAGCACCGTGACATATCACTAACGCAAAAGTTATGGACCTAGCCTCTACCAACTGATGTCCTAAATTCATGACACAATTGTATCATCTTGAAGAAAAATAATAAATATGCAGTCCAAATACAACTAGAAATTGGGACTCATGAGGTTTGCAAATGATCCATTTTGAAAGGTAATCACACTGTGAAAAGACAGTGATTCATGAATTAAAATTTTAGTGTACCAGCAATTGCCAAAAGGTGGACTCCAAAATTGTGTCATTTATTTTACTGTGCTTTAATCCTTAGAGCCCGTAACACCGCTTAAGCAGTGGAGTTTTATTTCAATAAGCTAGGTCACAGTAAAGTAGATGCTTATAATTTTATCCAATCAGAAAATAGTTTCACTTCACAATAATAAAGAGGAGAAAATTAACGATTCACTTAATGAAGTCATAGAGAAATAATTTTTAGGGATAGATCTCGCAACAAAACTACTTAATGCTATACAATAGTGGTACAATTCCAGAAGATCTTTGTAAATCTGTTTTTATAGTATTGCCTAAAACACCACATTCTAAAGAACAGAGGCAACTATAGTTTTTAGGCCATATTTGTCAACACAAGGGTTAAGATTATCAAGCACTTGAGAGATTGAAGGCGAATGCAGTTGAGGCAGACGGAGAATAACTTTTATTGAAAGTCTGGCACAACTTAAGAATGTGGATCTCGCCTGTTTTCAATTATAATAACGAAGTAAAGGCCATTAATTTTTTTTAAGTCAACTGTTGACAACTATGCAACCACAACCATTTCCGAATGAGCTCTCAAAACAAATAAAAATTTCATTTGTAACTGTTGATAATTGTGAATGAATCTTAACCCAAGTTCCGCGCCGCGCCGGTATATCGGCTTGACTGTGAGGAGAAATCGGGAGGCGCGGCGAGCCAGTTTATCGGCTTTGACCATCCCACCTGGTAACAGCGGGGAGCCGATATACCGGCTTTGTAGATAGACTCGCTTCTAAGTCAAAGTTCTCCTTTATGATTCACGTGTCAATCTTGTGGATTACTGTGTAATCTCTGTGATTATCAACCAATGAAATCCTAGAAAAATTTCGCGAGTTTCTTCCCTCCTGACATAATATAATTGATGTGAAGTAGGGCCCTATGAGGAGGACAGATGAGGAGAAAGGGGCGGCGTTTTGCCCTGCCTCATTGTCTTTATGATTCTCTGGAGTGTTCATAACTTTGAACTAGCAGAGTAAGTGTGTGTGTGATAGGGTTGGGGGATGCTTTGAGTGTGTTTTTACAATTGAATGAGAGCAAGGTCACTGACCCATTCTTGGTAGAAGGTAGGTATAGAACACTGCCCTTTCCTGTTAGCGATACACACACACACATACACATCATGTCAATGACCGGTGACGCAAAGGCCAATAGTACTAGTAAAAGTTATAGGCCTACATGTAATACTGTTGTAAACAAAAGGATACTTTATTACTTGAAAACTTCGGAGACGTTTTACAATTAACTTGGTACAGTTAGTTCAATAATGCAAGTCAGTGACCCTGACTTGAGAGTGGGCCTAGCCTTGGCTTGTTTGAGAATAAGAAGGATAACAAATTAGTATTGCGCTGTGGTGTACATGTATTGTTTTCTCATCCTAGTATTAGAATTAAAATTTTGCTTATTATTTTGTGCTCATTTTAATTCTAAAATAGATTGAGTATAAATTTTTACTAAAAGGAAATGCTGCAAAATGCAAGGAAGCTTTTGTCCTTGAGGAGAGCCAGTTAGTACAGGCCCCGATCTCTTTACA
>BLXT01002730.1:1055126-1067854 GCA_019648995.1 Plakobranchus ocellatus
TTTATACTTTATCGATTTTGAATTTTGACCAAAATTTACTTTTTCAAGTAAATGGCCAGCCATGCTCTATGGAATTCGCCTAATGTCTGTTCCAGAAAAGGTACCCGATGATGACGATGAGATCTAGATCTAGATTAGTTAGGTGAAAAAAAATAAATCAACTGCGTTTGTAGAATTTTTAAAGCGCAATATGAATTTTTTTTTCATCATGATACGTAATCCAACAAAATCAACATTCTTACATTATTTCCGATTAAGAGGAGGTTCAGATTCTTGCAGATTGTACAGACAAGAGTATGTTACTTTGTAGACCGAAATATGAAGCTTCGCCGGTAGGCTTTGGTGGCTTGTCTTGAGTTATCGACTCCTTCAAACGTTCAAGTTTCGTTTCTTTGTCTTGAAGCTGCCGCTCTTCAGTGTTTTTATTGTTTGTAAACTTTTAGGCTATCCATACGTAACATGTAGGCCTAAGCAGTGGTTGCATATATTGAACAACAGTATTAATTTAGATTTTTTTTTTTTACAGAATAAGGAAGGAACCTTTTTTTTCTTTAATTAGTCAATTACCCAAGAGCCGTTCCCAGACAATCATCATCACGGCGGATCTAGTGTGTACGATGCCTCCCTTACTGCTTTTCGGAAGTCCCCTCAGCCGGCGAACAAACTCGTTCTTAATTATTCTTCTATGTCTTTCGATCATGTTCTTCCAGGACGTCCTCTTTTGCCTCCACATCTTCCCTCTATAAAAATGTTCGTGCCTTTTTATATCTTTTAAGTACCTGAGTTTTTGCTTCTTTGTAATATTCCAAAGTTCTGGCGTTTACATTTTTTTCTATACTTCAGAGTTGGTTATTAGATCTGTCCACGGTATTTTTAATAATCGACCTTGTAGTGGTGTGGAGCAGTTGGTAGAAACAATTTTAACCGGTCTGGGTTCAAATAAGTCCTTTTTAATTGAACTGACAGAATATTGTCACACACATACACACACACAAACACAAAAAAAGCTCATTGAGCACAAGAAAAATGGTCACCAGTGAGGTGACCTACCGGAAAGAGCTTGTTATAATCAAAGACAAGCATATATGTACTCGAAACATAATGCGTCTACACTGACGGCTCCAAACAACAAGAAAAAGTCACAGTCGCTATATATGTCCTCACAGCTTGAAGAGACAGGTCTTCTGTCTTCAATGCTGGTCTCGAGGGTATGTCTCGGAAATGAAGGGATTTGCTAGGTCGCTGAAAAAATTGTTTACATACAGTGACAGCCTGACAGCGAGATTTTAAACAGAAAAACACCAAACACTTCTATTAGCATACTGGAAAACTCTCACCCCATATTCATATCTTATGTCCACGACAACCAATAAGCTATCCAGCACCTTTTTAGTTGAATTCTTAGGTTAAGAAAATAACAACAGATACCCTTCCCCCCAAAACAAAAAAAAAGGTTGAATAAATGTACTACAACGTAACATACTTGTATACACTGCTCTTAGAGGTAAATGCTGGCAACATAATGGATTACTTCAAGGAACTTGGCCTCTTCAGACATTGTGCTAGTGGAAAGAATCTTCAAATTTGAAACGGATTTCAAGGCCTGTTCCTATATTTCTTGGCTATTGATAGCCTGTGAGAGGAAATAAATGAATAGAAACTCTGTGATCGCCGAATGAATTTTAATGGTGGATTCGGCAGATAAACGATAATTGCACAATGAAACGTGCTTCAGTACAGTAGTTTATGTCAGGTCAATGGTTTTATTTTTAATGACTGACTGGTCCAATCGCAGCGTGCCAAGCATGTTTTGCAAAAAGCAAGGGGCGGATTGGAAAGTGAAACTAGACTACGTTTTGTCGCTTAGGCCTTTCAGGTTGCACTGTCGTTAGCTCGGAACCTAAATTCTAATTCCAGATCTAGATAGGATATCTAATATTGATCTAGATCTAGATTCTTACAAGCCCAGAAAAGCGGTCCCTCGGAAACGCTTAAGATCCTTTAATTGTCAGAAGCTAACATTTCTGATTTCACAATGAAATTGTATTTTATTTCAGCGTTGCTTTTGCATTTTTATATGCAACTTGAATTTGGACAGGCCGATCCAAACAAATCCGACAAAAAGCTCCAAATTGGTATCAAGAAAAGAGTTGATCCTGATAAATGCAAAATAAAAACTCGAAAAGCAGATATTCTGCATATGCATTACACAGTGAGTGTCTCAGAGTAAGAATGAACATTAAGCTATAGATCTAGAATCTAAAATTAGTACTTTCAGAATAGGTATTCATGCGGCCCTGTTAACCCTGGTAATGCGCTGGCTGAGGCCCAAGATCAGACTGCCCGGTGGGCGGCTGCCTAGCAGTTTTGTTTGCAAACGTTGTAACTGGCTGAACCAGCTGTACAAATCTGACAGTGCATGTTTGTTTACGCTCTATCTCCTATTATTGTTTGATTATGCCTAACAAAAGTATATTTTTTCTGAACGCAAACACTACAAGCATTTTATTGTTCATAATTGTAAAAGTTTTAAAGTTATTTTGTGTAAGTTTTAGCGCTTGGAAGTCAAGAATTTATAGAGAACTTACGAAAGCACTAAGAAAAGCTGATTCAACTTACTGCCACATCTACACTTACGATAGTCTAAGTAGCGGGGAAATGAGATTTATTCCTTTACCTTCCAATTCCCTTGAATATATGAGACTATATTTGAGTTTTTAGTGCCTTTGGTTCATTGAAAACATTGAAAAAAAAGAACGACGAAGGAGATTAGTAGATGCACTACTATCATCTTGTGTCGCTAGCACTCTAAGAACATTGGGATTGCTTAGATCAATGATCTCAGCCATATCGGTATTCATACTGAGTGTGTCTCAAGCTGACTAAAATAGTAGGTTACAAAAATGCTGTGTATTATATGATCAGCAGCAGTGTCGATGTTACTGGTATAATAACGATTCGAGTAACTTATATAGCTAGCATCTAGAAATCTAATGGTACTCTTAGGCTAGGCCTGCTAAATCAGTGCCAAGTGTGGCCTACATGCAGTCTATTTACCAAAGTGACTTATATATAAGATAAGATAGCAAAGACAAAAAGCAGACGCGGTGTAAGCTGGACATCAAAAACAAAATTCTTTCATCAAATTGCATCACCAAAAATTTTATCATCGAATCAAGCATCTTGAATTATACCACTCCCAACCCCACCTTTCACTTTCTCCAAATTATCCTATCCTCCCTTTGTCTTGTACACACTGGCATCCTTCAATACAACCTCGTCATTCCTTCTCCCCTAGCCCTTTGCCTTCAACATTCAGTTAGCTTAGGCCTAACTTATTTCATCAAGTTGCATCACCGAAAATGTTATCATTGAATTGAGCATCTTGAATTATACCACTCCCAACCCCACCTCTCTCTCTATCTCTCTGATTCATCCCATCCTCCCTTTGTCTTGTACACACAGGCATCCTTCAATACAACCTCGTCATCCCTGCTCTCCTTTGTCTTCAACATTGGTTAGCTGAGGCCTAACTTCTTTCAAGTTGCATCACTAAAAATTTTATCATTGAATCAAGCATCTTGAATTATACCACTCCCAACCCCACCTCTCTCTCTCTCTCTCTCTCTCTCTCTCTCTTTCTCTCTCTCTCTATCTATCTATCTATCTCCGATTCATCCCATCCTCCCTTTGTCTTGTACACACTGGCATCATTCAATACAACCACATCATCCCTTCTCCCCTTTGCCTTCAACATTCAGTTAGCCTAGGCCTAGCTTCTTCTTAGTGATTACAACACAAAAAATTCCATTGAATATTGAAATAAGCATCAGTCATCCTGCCCCTCTCATCCCTTCCCTCTTCTATCAATCAAGCCATAAAAATAGGCCTAATTCACAGATCCAAAAACTAAACAAGATAGTATCCCGATCGCATGCAGTGCCTCTCACTTTTTGCACTGTAACTTGGCTTTGCGTGGGCCTATGTGCTTCAAATAAACTGCAATTTGATTGGCGGTTATTATTGGATCTAACTAATTAGATAGATTGACTCTTACATACTCTAGAGTTGAGAAATTTTCCATTAAATAGAGCGATAGCCTGTGTTGTTTTGAAACAACCATCGACCTGCGCCATCATAGGTCTTGTAAGGTAGGAGATTTATTTCTAAAATTTGTTTTTTTAAAAGGCCTACTTGTAAATCATTATAACCTGTGTTACATAAACACAATTTGTCCAACAAATCATGTTATACATTTATTTGTATTGTCATTTTGGAAAGTAATGGGCATTGTCAAGGCTCTCTTTATTGGTGTGAGTGAATGTGCTACTGAATAATAATAAAAACGACAAAATACCAACAAAAAAAAAACAATAGTGACAACAACAACAAAACAAAAATAATGATAGTAATAAAAATGATGATCATGATAATAATAATAATAACAATATTAAAATGATGAGCATAATTTTTTTTTTAAATTGGAGTTTCCGGGCAATCTGTACAAACTTGTCCACACTTCAGATCTGAACCTCTGCTACCATTGTGAACATCCATATGATATAGGCCTGTTCTTATTTTGTAAAATTTAAGAAAGAAAAAAACACTTAATAACTGTCTAATCAGGGTTTTTCATATGTGTGAGTGTGTGTATGAAACCCAGTAAAAAAAAAAAAGAAAGTAACACTTCCAAAATCCTGTAGAATGTATAAAATTTGAACCTGCAGCTTTTACCAACAAATGATCTATTATTTAACAGAATGTTCTACTTGTTTTCTGCATTAGAAGTTTGTATATTCTCTAATGAGGCTGGATCTAAAAAGATCGGGGTTTTTGGGGTTTTTTTCCTATGTATTACACCTTGCGAAAGATCTTTAATCTAGACTTATTTAGATGATTGTGTAGAAATTAGATCTAGTCAAGAGGCAATCGCAATGTTATGAAATTTTGATGCAAATCAGTGCACCCTCCCCTTAAAATAAAGCGTCCATTTTAAAAATTATTAAATTGAAAAAAAAAAAAGGAAGAAAGGAGAGATTGATGAAGCTCTACATGAATCTAATTTGAAGAAGAAAAATGCATTGAATACCAAGGGTTAAAGATTCAAAGCAAACTAACTCTCCCTTTTTTGGGTTTAAAGGGAAACAATTTGCCTTAACTGGCACCAGTTCTTATTGTCTAGCTTATAGCAACCAATGAAATGATTGATTGGATGCCAAGTTGCCAGTAAAAAAAAATTGCTACTCATTAAAATAATTATATGTCTTTGCAGTTTTCATTTGCGAGTGCTGTTATCAGGTGGGAGGGTCTGGGCTGATTATTGGACTTACTGTGCCTCACAAATTTTCCTCATGGTCAAGTTGGTATATCAACTTGGCATGGAAGTTGGGTTAATAGTTCCACTTCATCTGCATTGCATGTTCCATTGAATGGTAGGCATGTCAAATTTATAAGTTTGTCAAATTCTAAATAAATAGATAATATTAAATCTAGATCTAAAATATTGCCTCTTCATTTCGTGAGTAGCTGATGGGTGTGAAAATAAACATTTTTTAAATTTCCATAGAAAAAGACGCAGCGGTTTTAAGAAACATAATACTACGTAAAAAGACATATATATGGAAATAATATAGTGTGTCGACCCATTGGCATCAATAATCAACATGGCCATCTACTTTAGGTGGACAACTAATAGGGACGGCAGCCCTCCACCAGTGCCCAAAGTAGTGAATAGTTCCCCACTGCTACTTCTTATGCCTTTGCACACAGCATTGATGAAGCTGTTTATTTCCAACACTGCCGGTAATAGCATCTATGCAGTGTTCTTGCTGTTAGCAATATACACTGCCCCTCTCATCCTAGCAACAAATAGATTACCATTTTAAGCCTCTGTATCTGTGGTACCATTGCTAGTGCAATAGCAAATTTTTGGTGAGATTTTGCCACACCTGGGATATTTAGTTTTTTTTTTTTTTTACTTACTTCTAAAGTCCAATTATAAAGCTTGTCCCAATGCGCATGAAGAAGAAAAAATTGATCGATATCGAGATTATTGACCTTCACCGGTTAGATTATAATCCTTTTTTAAATTTTAGTTTTATGTTTCTGATTTTTTCTCAAGGATTCCGATTCGTGAAATATCGCCCTAAACTCTTTCCGTACGTATGCTGATATATAGGCGCTAATTTTCACCCCCATCCATATGTATGCTAATGTATCGGCGCTGAAAGGTCTCTCTATTCTTGCCTCCAAAGCATGAATTCCATCTGCATCCAAAAAAAAACCGTCTTGAAAGAGTTAAAAAATATAGCATACTTTTGTATTAGAAAAATACACATTAATAGTACTGTCAAACCTGTTGATAGCAACCACTGAACAACATTTAACCGGTGGTCACTTTGACATTGGATACGTATTGATTAATTTTGCAAGAGTTGCAAAGAAGCCTGAAGGTTAACTTTCAAAATTGCCACACAACTGGCACCGAACAAAAAAAACTTGCTGTTCTGAGATTTTCAATGCATTAGAGCAAATAGTTAGCAAGCTTAAGATTGCCTACAAGCCCACCAGAACACAAAAAGCTAGCAAGTAGCATCATTAAAAAAGTAGATCAATTAGATTGACTGTTACCTCTTACTGACAGATGTGGCGAAACATAAAGTGAGACACACTATTTGTGCTTATAGTATTAACCTGCAACTAAACCTTTCCTTCTACACCCATTTTTTCTACCTACCTCTCTCTCTCTCTGTTTCTCTTTTTCATTCTCTCTCGCATGCATGGGCACTATTGCAAGCGAAAACACAATAACATTTGCTCATGGGATGGGCAGTATGGCAGCCTGGGATAGGCGGCTTCAAAATAAACCACCCTCTCCCCCTGTCAACATCTTTGTATTAGCTTGTGATAGGTACATGACCATATGCCACTTCTCTTATTATCAATTTCAGTCACCGCATGTCATATTGAATAGGTGGTTGCCTTAAAAGGAGTATCACTTCTACTTAATCCATTCCCATCACACAAAATTGATTTGCTCCATGGTTTCATGCATTTTATTCAGGAAACTCATTTCCAAATTTAATATTTAGACTACCATTCAATAAACATGTTTTTATTTAAATTTCACTTTTGAAAACTGTATGGAATCGATGTCTTCATGGTTTTTAGAAGTGTATTTTATTCCGGAAACTCATTTCCAAATTTAATATGTATACTATCATTCATTACAAATATTTTCACTTTGAAAACTCTATGGAATCATGATGTAATGAGCCTTGTAGAAAGTGTTCAGATTTTTTATGGACGTCAAAGATAGAAGATTTTTTCTGATAATCTTGAGTTTGTCAGTCACAATTGATTCAGTGGAGTTTGGGAAAGTACTGCAAATAGCAGGTCTGCTGTGGTGCTGGTATTTTCAGCAGTTCTGGACATAACCACTTAAAATTTAATAAAGTAGTCAATCCTTAGCAAATTCAGCAGTTGAAGGGTTTTCCATAAATTGACAAGGCAATTTGAAATTTAGATCTATATTTCTTTTTCTTTGTGCACAATGATTGCATTTGTAGAAGAAACATTTTCCCCTTAGAATTCCTTGTAAAGTTTGGTTTGCAAAAGGTTAGGAAATTTGATATTGTCAATGTCCTCAATTTTCTTGATAATAATTTATGTATCAATCAATCAAATCATCTCCAATCCTTATTCCCTTCACAGAATGAATCAAGACCTGATTTTATCTCAAGGGTCTGTGCAAAAAAAATTAGCTTTTTAAAACACTTACAAATTTCATTTTTGATGCCAGCCAAGCCGCAGATTATACTAGGTTTAAATTGTGATGTCAATTTTCATGGGGCTGCCTTTCATGGTGAAAATAAATTGCAATGATTAGATTTGAGCATTTAGGAGATAAAAACATGACAATGGGTTATATATGTGCTGCAATCCCACAAAATGAGTCAAGTTGCAGTTGTGCATGATTGACTCTAAATGAAAACTGCTAATAGGAGGGAGGGGAAACTACCCTTTTCTTTATGTGTAAGATATTCTATAAACATGTTATAAATTTTTTGTACATGAAGCATTAGAATAATGTTTTGATTTAACCTCAGTGTATAGACCTGCAACTTGACTCATTTTGTAAAACTGCTGCAGATAAGAAAATAACTGTCTTAATGTAGATCCCAATTATTTCACTTTTTTTATGTTTGGACTAAAGAACCACCAATTAAAAAACTGGAAAAGGGCAAATGGGAACTAGTGTAGTTTTATTATAAGATATTAGCTGGAGATCCAGTTGAAAAAAGTAGGTTTGTGTTGAATTAAAAGTGGGCGGCAACTTTTAAAAAGTAATTTTGTCATCATAGTTATATTCATATGTTGATTGGTTATTGACACATAAAGAATGCATCCAAACTAACATTTATTCTTTTTTCCGCTATTTAAATGTTTTTGTTTTTTTTTCAAAGGGCAAATTGGAAGATGGCACAGAATTTGACAGTAGCCACTCAAGAAATGAGCCTTTTGTTTTTACTCTCGGCACAGGCCAAGTCATTAAAGGATGGGATCAAGGTCTGCTCAAGTAAGCAAGAATTTTGTATTATTAAAAAAATTTTTTTCTCTTTTCTTCTTCAGTTTTTTTTTTACTTTTCATGTTTCAGACACAGCATCACCATCATCTTCACTTTTATTATTATTATCATCGCATATGTAAGAATTTTTTCTTCAGTTTAGTTTTTATTATTACTGGTACAACTACTACTATTTTTTTCTTATATTTTTATATATATATATTATATATATATATTAATATAAAAATGACACTGTAAAAGACACTTCCTACCAAAGCTATGAGCAGTTATTGAAGGAAGCAATTTTTTGCGTTTGCAGTTACTTCATGAGAGTAAAAAGATTTCAAATGGTTGAATATAACTTATGTTTGATCATGTTTTATTGATAGATAATCAAGTCTTGAAATGGAAGTTGGAGCTTAACTTCCCTCATGATAGGTTTATAAGATGAAGCTCATTATATTCACATTACATCTTAAAATGTTTGTTCCCAAACTTTGAGGGGAATATCTCCCTTTCTCTCATACTCATTTGAATATCTTTATTACAATCTTGCTTTTGCGAAATCAGTATTTTTCAGAGGATTATAGGCTACTAAATCCTTAAGGATGAGTGACGCTAGAGAATGTTAAAATCTTATTTAAAGCATCAAGAGACTTAATACACTTAATACTAAGTTTACTATTGTCAGTGGACCCCAAAACAAACTGATATACTTTAATATTCCAAAGCATAACTGATTGGTATGGCAATGGCAGAGTTGAAAAATAAACACGGAGACTTGCAACGTTTGCACTAAAAAAGCTGTATATTCAATCACTGTAAAATTTTGCATATAGAAAAAGAAATGTAATCTCAATGTTGTGTCAGGGACTTTTATGGAATACAAACCGCGGGTGTCAAACGATACTTCTGTCATTTGATTTTAGCCATTTTTCAGGAAAGGCAAAAAATTTATGTTTTTTTCCCAGAAATAAGCAGAGATCCAATATTTGGAAAACTTGTATATTATTGTTTACGAAGTGGTTCAGTCTATTGAACTTTCTCAAATTTGAATTTCTTTTTTTAAGATATATACAATACATTGCAATAAGGATTAAAAAATTTTCAAACTGATACTGCTGTAACTCCAGATACTGTAGACACGCAAGAAAAATCGTATGCAACGCTTATCATACTGCAGTGTCACATAACAATATCTCTTGGGATTGTTCCAAGGTGGGATGTACAAGTGGAATGCTCAGAGCTTGATTATATTAAAGGAATAGAGTAAACAAATTGCTCAGGGGTGGGTTGTATGAGAGGATGTTAAAAAAGATGGCTCAAAGGTGTGAGAGGATCGATTGAAACAGTTGCTTTAAACTAAGTTTTGTGAGAGGATTAATTTAAACAGATTGCTCAGAGTTGGGTTCAGTAAAAGGATTCATTGAAACGGATTGCTTAAGGCCAACTTCTGGTTCAGGAATCAATGATGTAAGTCAGGTATCATATTTTTGTCCCGATGGTTTGTATTCTTTGCAACAGTTATCTTATCATCAGTATTGGAGCTTGATGCAGAGAGTCATCACACCGCAATTACTCATCGTCATTATCGTCCGGAGCCACTGAAATATCCATGTCTGCTCCGTTGTCTCTTTGCTGATTGATATTAATTGGCTTTGTTAAATAAATCATTCTTGGAATGTTGGCCAATGGTTCATCAGGTTCTTGGAGAAGGGAAGCAAGCATTCAATCAATATTGTTTGAAGCCTTTTCTGAGGCCTGCAATGTAGAAAATCATTAGTCGCCCATTCTCATACAAGAATTTTATAGTTGCCATATACTTTTTTCACCTTTTTTTGCCAGTATTTAGATGGATCTAGCAGTTTCACATTGCCCTAAGTTAAGGTGCAAAGAAGAAACTAGTGGTAATGGATGCAAAGATTGTCTTTTTTTGTACTGTCATAAGTAAATTTTGGCATGGTTTTTTGATAATGACAACTGTAGCTATAAGTTAACTTATGTTAGTATCTAATGTTAATTTTTTTCCTCCTTTGGTATGCGGCAAGTTTTATATATCAAATATCTCTTTAATTTTTTTTTGGTGGTGGGTTTAGTATTTTGAAACAAAGTGCACTTTGCCCCTAAGTTGTTGTTGAGTCCCATGAAAAAATTCTTGAAGAGTTACTCCTTTTTTCTTTGCAAGCAAAGAGTGCTATAACTTGATGTTTTCAAACCAGCAATATCAATACAATATAAAAATAGAAATTTTGTTTTGAAAAGCTTTTTATGCAACGTAAAAAATGATCTCAGAAATAATGTGTGGACTTTAGTGTGGCACTGTCAATGAAGCTTGAGTCGTGATTAAAAATGAGTGGGAAAAAATGCAAGGCAAGTGATGAGCCTTCTTTACATTCATGTTGGTTGTGGTTTCAGGTTTTTATTAATGAAAAAAAATGAGAGTTTAATCCTAGGGTAGGTTTTTAGAGACATAATAGCTGCAAATTTTTCTTTTCTGGACCTCTTCTGTGCAATGAGGTGCAGCCTGTACAAATCAGCTTCCCGTGAAAATTTCTTCAAAAGAACTACAGGTTGACCAATTTGAGATCTACCATACAAACACTATAACCCCATTAAATTTGATGAACATAGAATGAATATTGTTTGACAGAATTAGCTTGATTATGATACAAAAAAGGGCTACAGTACCAGATTTTCACAGGAGCTTGATTTCACCAGAATGTATCATTTATGACTGTCCTAAAAAATAAAAAACATAATGAACTTGCATTCAGATTTCAGAGGGTTTAGCGGAATGCTAATGATGAATGCTTAACTTAAATATATGGTGAATAATAATCCAAGATATTTTATTTGTTCAGCATGTGTGAAGAGGAGAAAAGAAAGTTGGTAATCCCACCAGAATTGGGCTACGGGCAAAGAGGAGCTCCACCAAAGATACCTGGTAATTTGGAAAATAAATATTTCAAACCTAACAATCTTTGAATAGTCACCTTCATATCCAGAGATTTGAAGAGAGAAATATGGATTAGATTGTGCTTCTGTCTTTAAATTCTAAAAACATGCCTTTATGCATACTATCCTCCTCCCATTCCTTTTCCTCCTTCCTCTGTCAATGGTATTTTTTGCAAATCCTGAAAACATAAATTTTATTATGTATAGCTGTCCCAATAGTTGAGTTTAGAATCTAGATATCTAAATTCAAATCAAAATCCTGAACATGCAAGTTTTCAGATTTAAATGGGATTTCCGACTTTTCTGATTTCGGAATTTTTTTTTTCATTTTTAATTGATTTTCTGATAGTTTTACGATTGGCTGACAGACCTGCCAACATTAGATTTTATCAACTGGGACAAAATGACGCTTATCACTCACAGTCAGAACCAAGAAAATTACGATCAGTGTGCAAGGCCTAACAAATCTCCTGAATTTATCATGTAACTTTAATGCCCGATCCTAACCCAGTGTTTGAAAAAAAAAAATCCTTTTATTTCCGCTCTGAACAGTGTATTAAAAAAATACATAATTACATCTTCCATTGATAGGCAAACAAGTAAGCTATAGTAGTATTTGCACATCCAGTACTAGGCCTAGTGGGAGGACTGGCCCCTCTTTGGCCTTGTGTGGTAAGCCCATCATGTCGGCAAAAAGATAAGATAAATCAGAGGTTGTTCATCAATCCTCTTGTCAGCTTTAGATTTGTTATCAAAGAAACTTGAGGTGCCGACTATGCATGCTTTTAATACTAATATTATAATAGAATCAAATATTTAAATTGTGGTTGATACAAATTGTACTTTTCTAATACAAGCCAAGATGCCTGGCTCTACCTTTAAAAATCCTTTTTATAGGTCTACTTACCTATATGTTAAACAACTCATGAAAGTCTACCAACCTAACTAACTATACTCTCTCTCTTTTTATCTCTCTCTCGCTCGCTCTCTGTCTCCTCATTCATGTATATCATGCTTATGAAATGTAACTTTCCTTCTCTTTTTAATTTTTGTTATTAGCGTGGATATGAATGTCTCTTTTAATAACTTTTCCCTGATGTTTTCTGATGCCAATCATTCTGTCTCTTTCTTTGTCTCCCTTCCCTCTCTTTCTTTCTCTCTGTCAGACTGCCTTTCTCTCTCTCTTCCTCTCCCTCCCTCTCCATC
>BLXT01002730.1:1067862-1080674 GCA_019648995.1 Plakobranchus ocellatus
CGCTCTCTCTCTCTCTCTCTCCCTCTCTACCTGACTTACTTTCACTATCTCTGTCTCTCTTTCTCTCCCTTTATGTTTGCCTGCCTTTCCCTCTCTATCTCTCTCTCTCACACTCATGCTATTTCTCTCATTCTGTCTGTCTGACTGCTCTCTCTCTCTGGCGGTCTCCCTCTGTTGCTCCTTCTATATGTGTCTGCAGCTTCCTGTCTCTCGTTCTCTCCCTCTGTGAGTGGTCTTTCTCTATAGCTCCATCCTCTCTCTCTCTCCCTCTCTCTCGCATTTTCAATAGATATTAGGAAGAAAAAAATTATAAATAACAGTAATACAGTAACACAATCTGATCAATGGAAAGTTCAAAAAGGGGAGACAACCCAAGCTGAAATGCCAGCATTGTTATTTATTTGAAATAGGATATCCTTAATTTGTACATGTAGTTTTTTCCGGTTTCCTTCAGTTTTTAAACTAGATCTAGTGAATTTAGATTGTGTGCTTGTGGATAGGGTTATTACTCTGCAATTAAGTATGGAGTCATTTTAGCTAGGGCCAGTCTTCATAGAATTGGTAACAAGCTATTCTCAAAACAATTTAATTATGCTGTAAATTATTTTGACGTGGTAACAAATAAGTGTTAGAAATAGCTAGTTGACTGATTTTTAAATGCAACTGCTGCAAAATATCATGGATTTCATCTTTACTGACATAAAGGAACATTGAACTAAAACAAAAAAAAAATATATGTATGAATGGTTTTGATCACTCAAAGATTGTATTAGCCTCTCCCCCTTCCCAAAGCCCATGAATTACCCTGAGGTGGTGCAAAATACTCTGAATAGGCGCTTTGATTATTCCCAGGTACAATTTGAGGTTGGCAGGTCTGTAAGTAATGTCATTGTTTGCCTCAAAAACATCATTTCAATGCAGGAGGGGCCCAGAATCAAGCCTGAAAATTGCTAAAATTGTAAAAACCTATCCCACACTAGGGGCTCTACCCCTCCACACAGGGTGCTGCCCCGAAACTCCGCCAGAGCCAAAGGTGGCCCCTGGACATGGGATAGCTGATACGTTTTCCTGCTTTTTTTTCAAAGGCCACTGTCATCTCTGTGAATTAAGGAAGTAACAATTGACATTGATCTATGTACAAAAAGATCTGCAAACAAATCATTTTGGGGAATTGCTATGCATATCACTCAAAAGAAGCAACAAATTAGCTGATATGAAAAGAAGAAAATTACCATATGTTCATTTTTTTTTTTTTTACAGGAGGAGCAACTCTAGTATTTGAAGTGGAGCTTATCAAAATTGAGAGAAAGGAGGAGCTGTAATTTAGTCCTGCTAGATAACAAATAACAGAAACAAATAAATGTTTTAAGTCTTACTTTCCAATGCTGTTTTTACTGCATGTGCTACACTTTTTTTTTTTAAAATAACAGTACCCTGTCAAACTTATTTTGGTGGCAATTGAGAAAACCTGTCGCAACTCACAGGCCATTGTAAAGTCAAAATACCTGATTTTACTCTAACATTTTTCCCTTTATAAAAAATTTCGTAACTCCAGTGCCAACTAAAATAGTCAAGAAATGCACACAAAAAGGTACATGTATGGAGTATGGGGGGATGTGGGAGGATAAGAAAGAAAAAAACTTGACAGGCATATCTGGCGAGTTGAGTCAGTTTTTCTCAAATTTGTTCATGTATGTCCAAATAGTTGTTTTGTTACATACCTGACATTTTCTTTTTTTTTTTTTTTTTGTCTTTTGTTTTTGTTGAAGTGCTATTTTGCATCATAGCTAACTTTATTTTAAATAATTCTTGTCGGTGTATTAATTGACAATACATTCAATAAAGAGAAATATTTGTTCTATGGACTGAAGTAATAATAATCCAAATCTCTACACCTTTCCATCAAAACTTTTATTTGAGCTTTTCAGTCTGAGTGGGTTTTTTGTTTTGTGTATGCTGAGTAACAAAGTTTTGTACTTACTTTATGAGGCTATTTTATGCTGAGTAACAAAGATTTGTACTTATTTTATGAGGCTATTTTAAAAATGAGTTTCGCTGTTAAGTTCAAATTTGAATCAAAATAGTTTACAAAGGATACAACAACCTTTTTGAGGATGTGGGAGCTTTATTATAAGAAAAAATGCTAGGCATTTAATTTTTGTTGCCAACTTGAATAATGTTTTTTTGTGATGTAGAATAAAACAGGACAGTAAAATGTTTAGGACACTGTGAGTAATTTTCTTTTTCTTAGATTTAAACTTAAAGGAAGAAACGTGAAGAGTACAATTATAAAATCATTGTATTCATTATAAATTAGATGAAATAGTTTCTGCAGAGCGTACCTAATTATTCTATACCATTTAATAATTGCATGATCAAGTTTGTGAATGCATACATTGCTATGCTCATTTTATATTTACCTAGAGTAAATTATTATTTTAAATTATTTGATGAAAAAAGACTAGGAAAAAAAAAAAGTAAAGTTTTTCTAAATAAGTTTTGACTTGGGCTAGTGCGGGTTTTATTTTGAAACATGGAAGTGTTCGATGTTTCATTGGGTCAAAAATATTGATACCATCTAAAAACATCTTGGCCTATGAGTTTGAGTACACAGTGTAAGAGGATTTGTGTCCTCACTGTGCAATTTTGGTACTCAGTGGTCAATGGGACAAAAGATGGCAAGATTAAAAAACGAAAATTGCACCATAACTTATTTAGAATACCTGTCATAGAATTATAATGTGATATCTGGTGTAATTCCTGTAGTACTATAAGGGCTACTTGTAAATCCTTTTGTGTAGCGGTATTATTATGTACTTCTTGTATTTCAGTTCCATTTTCCAAAGGGCATCTTTACCAAATCTTATTGAACATTTTCCATTCAAACAAAGCATTTTGAAGTCAAGATTTCATTTTTTTTTTTAAATTAATGGAGAGAATGGATGGACCAAACATATTCCAACAAATACTTACTGACACTTTTATTCCATCAAATACATACTGATACTTTTTCTCATCATTATCAATTTGTCAATGAGAACACGTCTAGATATCAATCCTTATGAGTCTTATGTTAACAATTTCAAGCAATATGAACCATGGTTTGAAATGGTCAAAATGCAATGAGGGATTCATTTTGTCTCAAGGTATTTTTATCTCAAATTGAATAAAACCTTTGTAAAATCACAGTTAGTCACTATCCTTTATCATTGTGCATTGTCAGTGAGAACATGACTTATGACACTGGTCCTTTTGAGTCTTTTACGGCAAAGAACACTTTTAAGGAAACATTTAAAGTACTGTTTGTTCAATATTTTCTTCACTCAAGATTCTTAGAAAAAAGAAACAAACAAACATCGATTCAATTTTTTAATGTATTTTTAAAATGGGAGAGAAATAAAACAGATCGAGAAAGCGATCTATTAAAGTAGCCAAGGAAGAGAAAAGAGAATGGAAAAGAAGATTAGTGCTAACAACATGAGAAAAGGATAATACTGTGGAGTCTGGATAAAGTCAACTCGAAACTCTTGCCTAAAGTCAACTCCTTATAAATGGCAGCGGCTTCTGTTTTTTCTTCTATTTCTTTGTTATGGATAAAGTCAAACAATTTTGAAGGTCCCGAGAGGTTGACTTTAAACAGACTCCACTGTAGTGTAAAACTAAAAGATGGGAATTAGAGCTATAGTTTAGAATGTAAATGGAGGACTAGAAATTGTAGATACCTTCTTCTTATGGTTTTAATTAGTGATTGCTCAAGATTAGCCTCTTTCTGTACCAATTCATTGGACTTTAGTAGTTTCCATCCATGATATTCTCATCATTCTTTTGATAAAGCAAGTCTCTACTGCTTCGAGTTTCTTCTTTTCCTTGTTTATTGACCAACACATAATAACGGTATCATAGAGTAGTAGTGACCATGACTTATGTTTCTGTTTACCGGTATTTGTTACATTTTTTGGAAAGCATTTTTGGTCATGGTTAATCTTTTACTTATATTTCACTTGTGCATCTACCAGCTGATATTATCAGGTAACCAAGATATTTGAATTTTTAGGTGGACCCAACCATATGTAAATTTTTGTAATATTGCCCAATAAAAAAAGGAATGAAAACTGAAACATATCATTTTCTAAAACTTTATTCATTTCCTACCAAATTATGTACAATTAGTCTAAAATCAAAGATTGATGATGGCTTTTCTATGCAAGAGTAACAAAATGGTACAATAATACAGAGGTGCTTTCCTTTTAGGCTTCACCAATAAAAAAGCAATAGCTATAGTTTATAATTTTTTTTTAATTAGTCTAAAATTTTTAATATACTTTAAATTTTTAACCTTTTAATGGTAGACTAATTTTGTCCCACGCACTGTGGGCTCTGAAGTTGAAATGACCATAAAAAATATTGTTTTGCAAAGATGTTTTACCCGTCAACTAAATCATTGTAATGAAGGGGAAAAAAGCTGCATAGTTTTTTGCCTGCTTCTGCCCTCTGTTACATTTTATATAAATGGGTTATGCATTGAAAAAAAATGAGCAGCCTTATGACATAGCCATTACGTAATGACATCATGATTATTAACATTACAATAAAAATAATGAATCATTCAACTTTCAAGCTCACACATGCTTTTAACACATTTTCATTTATACCAGTAAGATATACACATCATTACATTATATATATATATATACACACACACAGTTGGATTAGATATGCATAAGAATGTATTAGTTATTAGCAACTGGCATGGTAAAAATGTCTATCATTTTTTCTTCATTTCCATTTTAAGAAAATACACCTAACAAATGAAAGGCTGAAAATGAAGTCCAAATTAGTCAGTTCAGTTCACTCTTCCTAGCATAATTGTAACACTGACAATGCCATAGTACAATATCATTTCTGTGCCACAGGGTATTCAAGATTATGTTTCAGAAAATTTTCATTTCTTTTTTTTACAAGCAAATTGAAAGAAATGCAATATTTATAGTCCAAAAATATATTTTTCTAAAACTGTAATACTCATCAAGCCCAATATTTGATACATATGAATTTATTTCATTTTCAAAGTCTATGCAGAGACTCAAAATATTGAAACTAAAATGATCATAAGCAATCAGCATGGGTTGATTTGCACGCTGATTGTGTTGCATTGAATGCACATCACCATCCATTACAAGGTGATCCCAAATTTTTTTGGTTCTTGTCAGGCAAGGGCGTCAGCCGTCAGCTATGGGCTGAAACTTGAATCCATAATAGAAAGCTTCCTCAACTAATTTACAGCCAAACCCTCTGAATATAATCTTGAGCATTTTTTATTCTGATATAATAGTAGTACATGTATAGTTCAGGTTGTAGTCATCAAATGAAATGGTCAGTAAGTTCAGTGCACTAGTATTGAAGTCACAGCAATAGGGGAATGATGCAGACCTGCACGTCTTAATGCTTTCACAGACTGCCATTGATTTCTATTTTTTTTAAAATTTTTTTAAACAGAACGCAATGAAAGGAATGACTTGGGTGATAATTTGGTTGTATAGTTATTTCCACCGTTTTCCAAACCAGCTGGTTTTTTATCATTATCAGGCAATAATTAACCAGCATTAACTAAAGTGCCCATATAATTATGTTGAAAAACAATTTTGAGTCTAGTGCAAGCTTTTTGCCTTAAGAAAATACTCAACAGATTTAAGAATTTGAAAATTAATAATAAACCACAAGCATAACTGTGCAACGATTATCAGGTAAAATGGGAACCATGCACTCTGAAATATATAAGTTACTTGCAAAACTATATATATTACATATTTTATTTTTAAGATGTGAAGAACTTTTTAAAAGCCTTAATATGCAAGTTGACTGTTACAATGTAAGGAAATCAATTAGGCAGGCATTGATTGCATTATTAAGTGCAATCAATTTGGTCATTCTCTGAAGAAAAAAATTGCTATTTCATTTCTAACTCAAAAGCAATGATTTCAAAATGTCTTAGGTAACTTGTAAATCATACAAATGTTCCTGGAAGCTTTACTTATTGAAAACACTTGTTTTGCATACCTTGCTGGAAGTTCTTTGAAATTCAGTAACAAGTGGCATTACATCAGCAATTTTCATAGGTCTACACCCATGCCTCAAGCTTTTTAAGACATTCCAGGATGATTATTTTAAATCAGTAACTTTCAAAACAGTCACAAGCTCGACCGAGATTGATTTACCATACTTTCATTCTTAAAAGAAATATCTTTTCAACTTTGCAGAGAACAGTCTGACTATGGTTTCAACCTGACTTGGATCCTAATTTTATTAAAATTACATTAGATCTAAATTCTAGGTCAAAATATGAGAGTCACGACAGCAATTCTATCCGCCTGCAAAGATCATCCTGGACATAGGTCTAGCTCCAAACCTATGTCTGACCCATAAAAAAGGCCTATGCATGCTTAGAGTTAGAATGAAAACCAGATTGGATCTAGATTTAAAAAAGATAGATATTAAAGTATCAGAAAATTTGATTTTGCACACCAGTGTTCTTAGAAGAGGGTGGCAGAGAAGTCTCATATTAATCTGATTTGTTCATCTAAATTTCTGGCCTACTTTCAGTGCCAGTTGTGGTGCTGAGTGGAACTAGGATTTGGACTTAGGAGGGGGTTTCAATTATTTTTGCTTTACTGAGGATGGTGAAATCAACAATGGATTGATTGAAAATTGTCTTCGCTCTTGTTTCAAACATTTTTTTAATCGAGTTGATAAAACAATTGAAGGAAAGAGCAACAAGAATGTAGCAGGACTAGAAGCTCAGCAATCTGAAATACAGTGCTGATGGCAGTAATTTTCTAAAAAACTGGTATCGTAATAGTTAGAATGGATGAGATAAAAATGTACCAATATGGGCTTATAAAAATAAGAGGTGCAAGGAATTGTAGCCAACATAAATATTAGTTCCAGGAAGTATCTTGAGCGCCTTCATTGCCACCCTCTTTTCTGAACAAATTATTTTACAAAAGTACTCCAAATCATGTAATATGTTTCATCTTTGTGATGACAGGTCTTATATCTATTTAATCATTCCAATAATGATCTACCCCATAAAGAACACTTGCATACATAATTTAACAGGGATGCCAGTGGCCTCTGAAAAAAAAGCAGGAAACTTATATAGTAATATATAGTTTTCTCAAAGCTGTGGTTAAAGTATAATTGACTTTTAAGTAATAAAAATGAGGCAAAAAATCGGAAATCCTGATTGAATCTGAAAACTGGCACCCCTGATTTAAGAAAGTGTATGCACCAAACATTGATAAGGCTTATGTGTCTCTTGGGCACCATAAATAAAACTATTCAGAAACAAACATAATTCTTGGATCAAGGTGTGTCTACAAGTGCGGGTTAATGCAGAAGAGTGTGTTGCCAAAAGCAAGTATATAGCTGTGCATCATATAGGCCTCTTTCTAACCAAAGACAATTTCTACACCTGTCCTGAATTGTATGAGACTGTGAGAAAGGTGCTCTGGCATTGAGGCAATTGAAAGGGCCTGCCAAGTGATGCCATACTTCATTTATAGGTAAAGAAGTTGAGGCAGAATTCTGGAGAATAGATAACGCACAGATAAATGCTTATAGAGCAACAAATGTAATGCCACGATTGGTGAAATTTTAATTTAAAAAAAAAAAAAAAAAACACGTCCTAAGGATCACAAGGGCCAATTCATATCTGGGCAGATGCCAAATTGAAGTAGTCCATGATGTTTTTGCATACGTTCATTCTCATCTCTATCAATAGTGAAAGCTATGAATGTTTTTACCACACCACTAAAGTATTAAAAAAAAGGCAGCTGCACTCTTTTCATAAGATCATAAGGAAAACAAAGAGGAATATCACCAGCACCTCCTAACATAAAAGTAGCATGTCCTACTCTGAGATCACACACTTTTCAGCATTTTTCAAGGCTACCCCTACACAAAGGCTAAACTGGCATGGCATCCTCTCCAGATAGGTCCATACAGACCAAGGAGAATTATACCTAGTGCAGGGTCTGAGGAATTTTCCTGCATTTGAAAATTTTAGAATTTCAAGAATTTTCACTAAGTTAATTGAATTGCAGAACAACAAGTGAATTAACTTGGAATACTTTCAGGTGGGAATTACCCTGAGTTTCTACCATGGTAAATTACATGACAGGACAGTATTTAGGGGGAAAAATTGGATATTTTAAGTTGAGATATACTTTTATGTACTTAGTAAGTACATTTATTTACTGTCAAGTTATAATAGTTTGTATCTAGTATTGCAAGGGACAAGTATAGTGGTTGTATGCACCAGTTTGGACTAAATTTTAAAAAAATATGAAATTACACTTAGGACCAAATCAAAACATAAAAATAATATTCCAGAGATATTCTGTTTGCCAAGTAAATTACATTTACTAAAAAATTTCCCAACAAAATACATGATACATTTTTTAAAAATTAATTAATAAATTTGAAACCGGTATCAAAACCCACTTGAGAACTAAGAGAGGTTCCATACCATGTGACTTACCAAACATACTGATCAGACTTTTGGGCCCCTTTAGATTTTTTTTCAGCCAATCCTGCGAACTATTGCCATACAATTTAATGATTTTGAACTGCTTGAAAATGCATAAATAGCTCCAATTATCTAGTGCAGTAGACTAATAGTAATTAAGATGAAAAATAAAAACACTCATTCAACTGTAAATAAACTTGATTCATCAAGATTCAGAAGATAGGACTCCACTGATAATGACAGCAACAATTATAAACAATAACTTTATAAATGCATTACTTTTTAAAGTTAGATTCAAGTTTATTGTCCTTTGCAAAGTTTATTTATTCTATCTGACAACAGAGCAACTTTTAAAATAAATTATTTTATCATACATTATTTGTGGATATTATATATATATTCATAAATTGAAGACTCGATCAAATTTGATTTTTTATAACTCAATCAAATTTGATTTCCATCAGTAATTTATTTAAAAAATTAGTATAGCAACTACAATTATTGAAAACTGAAATCATCATTCACAGTGCTATGGTGTCGTATTGTTCAAACTCCACTTTTATGCCTTTATGAACTTATGAAAAACCGGGTTACTGTAAAGATTTTGAGATTAAATTACAAATGAGCCATAATTATCATATATTGTGCCAAGCACATGAATAAAATAACATATACATTCATCACCCAAAAAAAATTTGTGTCATTTAAATTTTTTTGTCTCCAGATATTACTTTTTCCTTCACATAATATCTGTTCACAAGGCCATCATATTTTTTTCAATTATGTCCTTTCAGGATAAAGAAATAAAAAGATTTAATGCTGTCATTTTCTGCTGCTGAATAAGTGATTTGACCCATTGCATGATATTGAATGGAAGAGCACTTGCTGCTACTTCTGTACCAAAATGGATGAAAATATATTTGGCATTTAAGAGTAACACTGTTTAAAATTTTCAATATGTTTCACAAAGGTTTTTTTTTGCCAAAACTAAGTTAAGAATTGAAAATGACCTCAATATGCCTTTTGCTACATTCTCACGAAATTACATTTGTGATTAGGGTGTGGGATTTTCTCTGGTGTGAATGACATCTTGCCTTTTTTGTGAGCAGGATTCAAAAAAAAAATTTACACTGCGCAGTTTTTTTTTCCTTTTATTTAGTTTTGTAGTTTCAAAACCGAACCGAAATTTTTTGTAAAGCAACCAAACTGAGGATAAATGTTGAAAAATGTTAAATTTTCTTAATTATTTAAATATATCTTGACATAATATTAATAAATACTTACATTGCCTGTTATTCAATGCACAGAATCATAGACTGCCTTTTTTTCTTATTGCCAAAGTATTTGGCAAAGAATTATAATATCCGTATACAATTTCTACTATTGAAAAGTTCTCTCTCTAAATATATATATATATGCAGTTTTAATCTATGATTTAAACTGTTCAAAATGCAACTCTACTATTGAAAAGTTCTCTCCCTAAATATATATATATATATATGCAGTTTTAATCTATGATTTAAACTGTTCAAAATGCAACTCATTTGAAATGTATTTTAAAAATTCTTACTTCATCATTTAGAGGCCGAAAAGAAAGTGACTCCTAAAAGCCATTAAGTAACTTAGTAAGGACTTGCGTTACTATGCTGATATGATGCTATAGGCTTGATTTAACCATATTTATTCTAAGGTCATCCTACCCAGTTTGTCATAAAATCCAAAGCACGGAGAGATAAATCTGTTGCATATATTATTCCTCAATTTCAGCAGCACTCACAGAAGTACTCCACTTGCTTCTTGATCTAGGACCCTTAATTTCAAAAGCTCTGGCCTCACTATTACATCCAAAGCCACTCTTTAGACTAGAGGTTCTAATTCTTTGATAAAGAACTGTAGACTCATCATCAGCCTGGATTAAAATTTGAGATTTAACAATGACTACATATAAACTGCTATTATACTCTGCTATGAAGTAAATTTTTTTTTTAAAGTTTAATATTTTCAATTTCCTACATTTTTTTTCCAGTACAGTGCAAACCTTTTTCTCAAGAAAATATTGTTTAGGCACGTCCAAGCATAATGAATTTAGTATGCTCTGAGCTAAAAGGTTGAATTAGGGTTATCATACTACAAACACAAAATGGAAAGCCATGGGCTTCAATAATAATGAAGCAAGAAACCAGTTCTGCACATAAAAAAAAATGGATGCAGGCTCACAAATCTCTCATTTCTACATTTTGTGTCAATCTTTCAAATATAAAGGAAAGATGAGGGCAAAAAGAGCAGCAGATATCTCATGCAACAAATAAAAAGAGATAAATTCAAGTTCAATATATGTATATAAAGTGTTTTCTTTTTCAAATATTCATAAAACTTTTACATATATGACCCTGTAATGGAAAATCAGGCAAATTCGGGTTTTCATACAAAACTTTTTTCAGATAGAAGAAAAAAATGAGATGTCCATCTATCACACCAACTTTCTTAAAGGCCCCTTACACATTTCAGGCTTGACATACCGGTTTGTGAATGAAATTTAGCCTCTTATTCCTGTACTAGATCACATATCTGAACAACACAATATGTGGAATTTACATTCACTTTTGAACCAAAAAATGTAAGCTTCCATGACTTTTTGTAAGTAAATAATTCTTTTCTGCAATACATTGAGACACTCTCTTCTTTCACAGCCTGTTGGAGCATTTGTCTCGAGACCAGCTCAAATGAGTCAGAAGTTGCATGTTTAACATGCAGTTCATTGCAAGAGCATGTAATTCCTTTCTGTTAATCTTTGCAACGGCGGAATTAGTTGAAGCTTTTACAAAACATGTGAAGTCTGCAAGAGCCTGAAATACCTTTCTGTTGATCTTTGACTGGTGTGAATTGTTAGAGCTTTTATGATGTGAGATATTTAGATTTTAAAAACTGCATTTAAAAGAGGGAGGGGTAAGAAGATTCATTTCCTCATACTTCTGTTACACCACAACAGACTCATTAAGACTGGTCTCGACACATTTATATTTTGTTTTAAATCACTGAAGTTCACCCTCCATTTTTTATTGTGCACATGACACTATTAGATCATTAGAAAAAAACTATTCCCTCAAACAAAATACAATCTAAATAGCTGAAGTAAACACTATAAAACACAACAAAAAAATACACAAATGTTTAAACAACAAAGGAAAACCAATATATAAAATAAAATGAAGCAGATGATGTTTTGACAAGAATTCTTAGTAAAAGGACTGACATTTCTTACTAAAATGTATAATTATGGGGATCAAGCCAATGCAAATTTAAACTCACATAATGTCAAAAGTAAGGGAATAAAATGGACCACCAAGCCTGTGAAGAATATATATTTAGACTATGTTCTCATTAAAAAAAAAAAACCTGATATTGCATGCATAGTAATTTCATCCATATGAAAAGACAGTCAATACCTGCTTTTTAAAATTAGTAATGTAAAGAAGAAATCAGAGCAGTAAGATATAAGTGCTGATTTAATTTTGCCTCTTAAATTTTCCTTATGAACTTCGATATCTATCTTATTCTTAAATTGCTTGTCATTACAAACTACATTGATTCAAAAAGAGAACAAGGATATTTGCTGTAAAATAAGAATAAGAATATAAGATTATATAAAAACAGATTTCAATACAAAAATTACGCAACAACTGAACACAGCACATCACCCACTATGTTAAACTGTTACAAAAAACGAACACACACCAAAGTCTTTCCTGCTAAAGCTCAATATCAAATGAAGATAAACTTTCTTTTTCTAAAAAAAAAAAAAAACAAACAAAAATAATGAATATTACAGTATCACCACAAAATGAGATATTTTGCAAAATGAAAAATCATTAATTAATAGGCGCAAATGTGTTTTTACACTATATTCCTGAATGCGGTTTGTTGACTTGTTATAAAAATGTTTGTAGCTTCCAATGGTCCTGTTCAACATGAATTGAATCCAAATCTCTATGGCCTTTTCTTTTTTTTGTTTGCAGCAAAATGTCTTATTTCGCAGTGACACCACAAAGTTTCAATTTATATAATCATTGTTGGGGTCTGCATTAAAAAAAAAAGTTAATGCATATGATTCACTACACGACCGTTTACTGAAGTCTGCACTTATTAAACGTCTTAAATTTGTGTACTGAAATCTATAAATATGCAGCTTGAAGTCCTCAGTTCCCAGTCAAAATTAAAATGAAAGAAATGCAAACATTAGGTTCCATCATGCACATGCATCCCTTGCAAGAAAACAGAGAAAAAA
>BLXT01002730.1:1080709-1090930 GCA_019648995.1 Plakobranchus ocellatus
AAAAAAAAAAAAAAAAAACCAGGTTGGGGCTAATTTTGCCCAAAAATATCAATTTCTAAAAGGCCGAAAATTATCAGGCATATTTTTTTGCCATACTTCACTTGGGGCGATTAAATTGTCACTATAGGAATTCCTTAAGAGTATATCTATTTGGGACAATCAAGAATTATCTTCACGACGATAAGAAGGACCCAGGTGTCTTGTAGGCTTAATCATTTTTTCCCGAGCCTCTCTCCTTCCATCTTCTTTATGATTAAATTCACAGTCATGAAGCTCTGGCAGCCGATGAAGTGCACAAAAAACTAAATCTGTAGGGGAGAAAAAAAAAAAATTATTTTTCACAAAATGTTGCAGGATACCATGAATGCATATTTAATTCTTATTTCTATCTCCCACATTCTACATAGATCCATAATTAAATCTCAAATGTTTTTTGTGCTTGTTAAGCTCCTTAATTGAATATTTTGTGCTTGCTCAAAATATGCATTTTCTGCTCACTATGTTGGACATGCAATAAAGAATTACTTTAAATGCTAAAACACATTAAAGATAAACATAAAATGTTTTAAGTTCCAATGTGATTTTCTCATTGAGTGTTTTGTGCCTTTAGCCTAGCTTGAAATAAGATGTTTTTAAATATAATTACAAAAGATAAGAAAAATCTCAGCTGTGACAGCGTGTAAATGACTCAAAAGATAAGAAAAAAATTTCTGCGCCAATTTGTTTTCATTCTGCTTTACAAGAATTTTAAAAAGGATTTGAGTAACACGGCAACAACCCGCACAATGAAGAGCTAAAGTTCAACACAGCTAGGCCACAGCATTGGTTTTCTTACGCTGTCACAAAAAGCAAATTTCTGATTAACTGAATCCTTCATCTTCCCACACCATACCAGAGTATATGAAATCACTCACCACACCGGCATTTTCCAATAGTTCTCTGTGCAAGTTCTAATTTACAAGAACAAACAAAGCAGCGCTTCCTGTTTTTTTGAGGAGATAGTGTTGGGGATGCTTTCACACTGGATGCTTCCATTTCATCTCTTGACCTGAAATAATAACAACAGATTATTTGGTAAAAGGAACCAATTTACCAATACATTTCATGAAATTCTGTGACATCTTTTAATCTTTCATGACTAATGTGACCCAAAGATTATAATTTACCCAGACTGTGAAGTGATGTTTAGTCATAAATTTGGTTGGTTATTCCTAATATTTATAAGCCCTCAGTTTTGAACAATAATTTGATATGGCTAGGATCTCATCTAGGTAATATATCTCAATCTCTGCACAATGTTTCTTAATCTCTTAGAACTTGTAATTCCTATTTTATTCTAGGTATTAAGTGGTTGCCCTCTCAATCTATATCGAGAACCGTACACAAAGCCTAAGCAAGTCATTTTTGTCCCGACTAAGAGAGCTGCTATTCCAAAATAGGCAAGGATCGCAAAATATGATTGACTGTACACAAAACAAAATTTACAGATTTAGTGTTTTTATGCTTGGTGTTTGTGAAAAGAAGAACAAAGTTCTTGTGTGAGTTTCCTGGACTTTAATGTAATCAATTCATCTCTTTTTTTCTTTCACCCAAAAACAGCTTTGGTATTGTGGCAAAATGGCTGCAAGTGCAAAATCTGCACTGAAATCTGCAAAGACCCTTCTATTAACGATTTGACCTCAAGCTTGTTATCTATGCCCTGGCCTGGCCAGAGATCACCTTGTGGATGGGCTGTATCCACAAAAACTAAACCACACCTTTAAGACCTTTCTTTGGCAGAGATTGATTATGAATTCAATGCCAGTCAGCATTTGATAAGACCTGCTCTGTGCCATCTTAGGGTTTTGGCCCTTTACCACATATAATTTTTATAACATATCTGCATTCAATATAGGAAAAGAATACAGCCACGAACTCAAACTTATAAGGACAAATTTAACAGCACAGAGAATCCGTGGAAACATTCTTTCCCTCAATTTATTTCGTTTCCTTCAATCGCTACAGCATCCTCAGGATCCTTAAACTTATTTACATTTCTGGAAGTGCGGCATTTGTTTACTTTTTTTTACTTTATCTGCATTCATTAATAATTTTAAAGCAATGAAAATGATTTTCACACGGTTTTGATTTAATTAAATGTAAAATTTGTTAACTAATTGTTTGTTTTCTTCTTTTAGATGCAGCAGCGTTCTGTCTTACAGCATTTTCACTAACACTCAAGTTCCACCGATGATAGAACATATAGTGCACACATTTAATTCAGCTTGCTGGTCAATACCGTTTCTATTGGTAATGGTTAAATTTGCATAACTCATCATATAAAATAAATGACCTTAAGGAAAACAAAATCCTGAGTGCTTAATCCCAGACTACTTTTTTTATACTGCAACATAACATAGATTTTTAGTTCCAAACAAATCAGGTTCTCAATGGCAAGAATAAAAGAATAGGTGTTTAAATAGTGGTCAATCTTAGCGTCACTTTTAATAACTTTTATAGATTGAATCTAAGCCTGCTTTAAAATTAAATTGCAAGTGTTTTTAATAAACATATCTTTATTTACTTCACAGTTATAGCTCGAAATACATTGTTATGGTTTATTTAAAATAAAGATCTTAGAGAGAGGAAAGAACAAAAAATAAAAAGTTTAAATGCTTTATTTCAAAAGAAAAAAAATGCAGATAAAATAATTTACCGTTTTGTGCCCCTCTCAGCAAAAGAAATTAAACTTGATACTGGTTGTCCAAGGTTATCTGCTTCAGAAGGCTGGCTACAACTTGCAATGGAACTTTTACACTTATAACTGCTCTCTTTGTCTGTTTTATCCCCACAGTGTGCATTTTTGCTTTGACTGGAAGAGCCTATAGCATTATTGCTGCTTATAGAAGATGCAGTGATTGTAGCAATTTTTGGCCTTGATGTTGTTACAGTATTAGAAATTTGAGGTTGCATGGTGGAAGCACTACCATCAGCAGAAAATGTCTGTAGCTGCACCTCATCTTTTGCAGAGGAGGGTTGAGGTCCTGAGGCATGAAATGTGACTGGCATCATTTCCGTGGAGGCTATGGATAATGATGAAGATGTCACACTGGGTGGGTGATTTAAGATAGCAGATGAAGTACTGTTTGCAACAGAAACAAGGCTGGAGGAACATGAATCTGATGCTGAAGGACACAAAAGGCCTGTGTCATGCTCAGGATCATAAGAAAGATCACTTGAAGCTGAGCTACGGGTGTCTATATCACTAGAAGATGAGATGAGAGGTAAAATCTGTTGTTGCTCTTCACCTGTCACTTGAGGCTTGTTCACCAGATTATTGGCGGCACCAATTGATATGGCAGCAGGTGCTGGTAAATCATTTCCGCCAGCACTTCCCTTTGCCTCAGGGCTCATCAGATTTGGAAGATGAGAAGAGGTTGCTCCTGTTGTAGTATTGCTACTACTTGTGGTTGTAGGGGTTGTGGTGCTTGTGTCACTAATTGCTGTTGCTGGAGAAGACAAGCTAGCTCGTTCACCAGGTGGAGAGCTCAACGGAGTGGGAAGGTTGTCTGTAGTTGATCGAGATGGAAAGTGACGAGAGTCCATTTTTGTCCCTTGACAATTATTCTGTTGTGTTTGTGTGTGGCAGGATCCAACACCAGATTTGTTAGCATCTGTTGGGGCAAAAAAGAGAGTCAGAGAACTTGTAAGCACAAAAGATTTGAGCAATAGATTTGCCTCAAGAAAAAAAAACAATTCAAAAATGTGAATGCAGCCTCACATTAGCCAAACTTCAATTGAAGGTTCTTCATAAATGCCCAATCTATCCTTAGTAAAGTGATCTAACTGTACTCAATGAACATTTTCCATTATTTGAAAACAAAGATTGGATCATTAAGATTTGAGAAACATTTCAATTTACTTATTCAGTTATTCTTATAAGCTTTATAGTATCTTTTGTCCCAAATCTTTTCTTTACTTGATTCTAGACCCAATTAATCTCTTAAGGGGGGAGGGGGAAAAGCACCTGATTTTTTTCTTCACCAACAAATCGCATTGTAGTTAAAAAATACTGAAAACAAAAATTGTTATTAATACTTGCCATATTTAACTTCAGTCAGCTAATTATGCAATTTTCAAAAATCTATTTCCTCTTACAGTTGAAGTTCAAATTATTTGAAACTTCACTGGTATATTCTGCAATACAGTTGATCCCATTCATAATAACATGCTGGGAAAAGAGAGATCTCTACAGTAAAGTGAGAATTTTGAATCCCCGTTTTTTTTCTTACTTAATCCCCTTAAATTATTACGGAAATAATAGTACTTTTAAAAAAAAAAAAATTGATTTCACTTATTACAAGAAATCTTGCTTGCAAACTTCATTCACTGAATGATTCAGTTAATGGTCAAGATAAAAGAGTTAATGATTTTCTTGCCATATTACCCCTTCCCCTCACTGTCCTATCTTCTGTGCTTTCTCTTGAGGCTTGAAACAAAATAGAAGTGCCGCTTTTGGGATAAAATAAGTCATAAGGAAAGTTCTAGAGCACAAATTAAAGAGCGAGTCTTCAGACTTGAAAAAAGGCACTAGGTCTCATAATGTTATCTGTTGTTTATCTAACAATACGTCTTACGACACAAACAGTTGTTCTGCTGATTGAATTAAACTGAATTGGATATAACACTAAATTGATTCTAATAAATCTGGTTTGCATTTTAATGTATGTATTTTAACCTGGATAGGCCTGACTTTTTAAAATGAGGAATTCACTCTATTCTTTAAAAAAAGCATACTTATTTGAAAAGATGATCATAATAGATCTCTAGAACCTGGCATACTGTATAGCATTAGCACTAAGACTAGATTTGGACGGAACTTACAGAGATCAAGGTAGAAATCTGAACCATAACTAGAGACATGCAAAAAGAGAAGGTTATAGAGAGAGATGGGTCTAGAAAGATACTAGATATGAGACAGACAGAGAGAGAGAGAGAGAGAGAGAGAGAGAGAGAGAGAGAGATCACAAATAAATCCAGATTAGAAAGATCATGATTTGGTTTGGATAGATGGGCTGAATAGATCTAAATTTATAGATAGTGAGAATCCTGTTTACATAACATCAATGAAGCAAGACTGGGCAAAGCAAAAATCAATGCACTTTAAGAATTTAACTCATCCATACTGACCAGGTGTTAGAGAACTCCCTTGAGACTGATTTCGACAGGCTGTGTAAAGAGAGTAAATTCTATTGAAGTGGATTCATATTTATCAATTCTATCTCAATATTAAATCAATCTTCAATTGTACCCGCATCTTGTCTTAATAAAATGTATTTAAACGTGTAAAAAAAAAAAGTAAATATATTTTTTTTTCCAAAAGTGTACGTATAATAGAATTCAAAAGTTAGTTTATTATTGCTTGATCTGCTTAAAACTAAGGAGAACAGGCACAATAAACAGCATTTCCTTTGCCTTGAACACTGACAAACCTGACCTTTGCTGTATGTATATATAAAGAATAAGTCCACCAGTATTGTTCACATACGATTGTCTTATTTTAAATACCAGTTGCACAAATTGAACACAATATTAAAAATTGTACTAAGTATAAACATGTTTAATTGATAATGAACAAGCTTGCCTAAGCTTAAAAAGTTGTTCAAAACAGTTTTCATTCCTGTTTTATCATATGTCCGTTGTTTTTTTGTCCTGTTAAAAGTAACATGATAGTGAGTTGATTTTCTATCATTGGTTTTGATGTATTAAATTCAGCTGTTTTTATTAACGATGTGTGTTATTACACCATGATAAAACCCACCTATCC
The DNA here is from genome assembly GCA_019648995.1 of Plakobranchus ocellatus. Classification (NCBI taxonomy): domain Eukaryota; kingdom Metazoa; phylum Mollusca; class Gastropoda; family Plakobranchidae; genus Plakobranchus; species Plakobranchus ocellatus. The sequence continues at coordinate 1,086,516 of BLXT01002730.1, forward strand.
TATCCCGATGTAAAAATAATAATTCTATTCAGATCTGAAATCCTGTGAAAAACGTGATTACCATTAGTCAATTTCGTGTAAAAAAATAAAACCCCGAAACACTGAAAAAAAAAACAAATTACTGTGTTTTAACTTTTAACAAATTTTCGTTTTACTACCACATTCATAAATTTAAGCCAAGGTTTCTGATCTTGATTTAAATCTTTGTTTTTACAAACACTGAACATTCATCTGATATTGTGGTGAACAATCACAGTGTTTGGCAAATGAATTGGAACAAGTGCCTTATACTTTTTTTTAACGGTTATAAGGCCATTTCCACTCGCTTAAGCTTCCAAGCAACATGGCTGCACCTATAAGCTGTAATGTAAAATGTCATCCTTAATCCCAGGTAAACGAACGTTACTTATTATATTGAATGAAGTATTCACTACCTATGTGTTAAATAATACTGTGAAATTATTGTTTACGTGTACAATAATTTTCACAGCTTCTTATGCGTATAGACTTGACATTACTCTAGTTATAAAGTTTGTGAAAGTAAAGTTAGAATATTACGATAAATTTGTCCAGCGGATGTTCTTGGCATAACTAACTATAAATACATTGATAGATAAACTTTTAAATTGATTGTATGATTTCTTACATTTGAAATGTTTAGGAATAAATATGTTGACTAAAAACATCATAATATTATAGATCTAGAGTTATTAAAGATGTGAGGAATGTTCTCAGAAAGGCAAAATTGTCTAAGTAACATTCCTGACACTTGTTTCACTGACTTTAACTTTTTTCTTACTTTTTTGTTCCTTGTAAAAATTCTGTTTATTTAATTTTCTCGATTCCAGTCTTTTGACTGCATTTCCATGCCATACATATGTATTGGGTGACGAAAAATAACATATATTGAGGATCTACTTTTTGTGCTTGGCATTCCTTGTATTTTTTGCATTACTGGCAGAAATGACAAAGTCCTACACTTTTTCTTACAATTATGATTACAAATATGTGATAAATTGCATGGGTTATTTGTTGAAAATATATCTATTAAATGGAGGAATGCTAAAGTAAGTAATACTAAAATTAGTACCATGTTTGTCCATGCTTTAATGGAATCATTCCTCACAAATTAAAAAAAAAACAAACAATATTTCATGTATAGACATTCTATTTTCCTTGAGAATTTTTTTTTATCTGTCAGGATGCCTTTAGGTGAATTAAATAGGTTTTTTTGAAATAGGGTCATAAAATACAAAAGGAAATTTTTGTCGATTTATGTCATGTAACATTCGACACCATTTGTAACTAGTATTTCATATAATTTTGATTTTTAACATTTTGGTTTTTTTTTAAGGAAATAAATCAAGTAGAGACATTGTGTGTACTTCTGTATTTCAGGTATTCATATTATTGTATTTAAGCTTTTGTTTGTCACTATCACATTCCTCAGGTTTTTGGCTGATATTATTGCATCATCAATTAAAGTTTGTCAGCAATCATCAAGGTCTGAAACTTGCATACATGGAGGATCAAATGTTGCTCTTTAAGACCTGTGTAGTGTAACCAATGTGGAAAAAAAAAAATTAAAATTTGACATTTATGTTACTTTTTTTTTGTAAATAATACTGGTGGACTTAGCCATATATACACATATATTATGACTTCTATGCTAGGTTCATAGAAAAAGGTTAATTTAGAAGAAACTACCCTCTTTTTAAATGGCAAACTTAAATAAACATCATCTGTTCAATATGTATTAAAAAACCTTCAAACAATGAAAGGCAACAAAAAAATTAATTACATTTATCTTACCTTTACGATAACAAACAGAGCACAGGCCTAAGGTTTGAGAGGATCTGTGATTAAAAAAAAAGGAAATTTTTTTTTTCTACAATTAAAAAAACAAAGATAAACTGGTTTCAGTTGAACTAGAATATATTAAGTCTTAATAACTTTATTCTTGATCTAATTGAGTTCTTTCTGTGAAAAGATTAAATTAATCTTAAAATAAATAAAATAATATGCTTTGATCTCACCAGTCACCACCTTACATAAGCTAACCACTCAGGGACACAAAGAAGTTATGTCTGAATAATGAATGAATTCAATTATTCACAGCATCAATTTTCCCTTTTAACTAGTATTTTAGTTGGGAGAGCCGAAACTCTGAATCACTAAGCCAGTGGGTGTGTTAGTCCCATACATTACTGTCACTGTCTCCCGCTGCTAAGTGAAGCAGGGTGAACAGGTGTATAGTGTAACCGATGCTGCACTGTTGAAAAAAATTGATAAAAAGTGACTTAACTTTCAAATCCCTTTTTTTTCCAATCCTATTTCTACACAGCATTGGATCTTTGACATCTCTTCCCCATAAGTGAAAATCTAACAAGTTTGATATTTAAAATGTACTTGTAAGAAGAACCATGATATGGTCATACCATTTTTCTTTCTTTTAAACTGTTTTAAAGTTGTCTTTTTTTCAATCATATTATATTATATGAGGTAACTGTGCTCATATACAAGTTCTCAAATTTTTATTACAGTAAAATTATTATGGAGCACTCAGGTGAGATACCTAGCACCTAAAATTTACAAATTAACTCTGCTGTGCTTGCAGATCATCATCAACTAAACTGCAGAAGAAACATTCTTCCTAACCTATGACATGCATACAGTTTATATACTTTATTTATGGTGTGGATGTGCGAGGAGATGACTCTTTCTCAAGGTCTATATAAAAGTTATTAAACATCAATGGGGGCAGCCAAAACCCAAACAACAGAGAGAGCTGATATTTTGATTACACATGAGAACATCACAATTAGATGGTTGCAAGCTAAGCAGACACAAAGTGAATTTGTGCATGGGAATATGCGCTTATTTTGACTATGAACCAATCACATATGCCATCAACATGGCAGGGTCAAGCTCACAATGTATCCAGCCTGCAGATGGAAACCCACCACATTCAAACTCACATAGATCTAACTCTACAGAAACTCACAGCTGCGGGACACAATATGCAATGAGAGAAATATACATACAGAAATATCTCACAACAACATGGAAGACAAATCAAGCAGAAATAAGCCCAGACCTGTAAGGGGCTTTTGAAAACTTGCCTGCAATACAGTAGAATCATGTTTCATTTATATATTTTTTTTTCCTGTTCAAGGCCAGAGGGTATTTACACCTCAATCTTTTTTTTCAAGTAGCGGCGGTCTTTTCCATAATTTCAATAAAATTATCTTCAATTCAATAAATTATACACTGCTGCTAAGCAAAAAATTCAAGTCCTTGAGAAACAAAATTTCCTAAAGTTCCCTGATACCTTATTGTGAAATGTGCCATATTTTTTGTGAAATTGGTTCTTAATCTTATCTGTATTTTTGCCCTACACTGACCCAAAAAGCTATCACTGCACTTTTCTACCTTCGATCCTTAAAAATGTTGCAACACATATTCTCCTACACTGATGTTCCTTTTTTTTTTCGTCTCAAATGTGCCTTTTCTTGCTCTCAGAACTAGTTTAGATATAGGTTATTTCAAAAAGGCAATTAAAAGTTATCTACCCAAAACTTCATTTCAAAGCCTTCTATGTAATATGCATTCTCACGAGACCCAGAAAGGATCTTATCTTTCATTAATATAAAAAAGGGAATAATCCAGGGACAGGCCAAATAATTTCATGATCTACCTTCATCAAGTACCGACGAATCAAAGAGGTTGCAGACCAAGTTATGGCAAGACTTCCAAAAGTCATTTATGAAAGCTAGACTGTTAACCAACCTCGCATAGAACAGTAGGCCTAACCATTTAATAACCTGAACGTAAGACACAATATTTTTAGATCACTTGTGCTTTATTTCTCAATGAATCTCAATGAATTGCTGAAACAGACCTGATGAACTCAGACATCCTATACAAAGATGATGACAGATATTTTAGTTTTTGAAAATTGTAATTGTTGACCACTATTGGTATATTTTGGGCTATAATAAATTTATTATTTAAACTGTCAACAGTTGACTAAAATTGCCTTCATTTTGTCTTTATTTTTAAAACGTTATGTGGGCAATATCAGAAGTCTTTCCCAAGTTATACAGTAAATAACACTATTACCACAAAGTATCTTCACGATTTTACACCAACGACCTTTTCATTTCATCAGTAGATCTAGATGTTGAAGGTAGGCTAGATCTACAAGTTCAACATGTCCTTGGGAGAAAGTTTTTAAAAAAGCACTTGAAAGTCCAATAGTTTTATTTGCTTTATTTTAAATGATTCCCCGGTGCGCTAATCCATCCTCTAGAGTCTAGATTTAATCTAAGTCCAAAGTAATAGACAAAAGTTGAAAGATCTAGGATTTAGATAGGTACTTGCACTAAATAGCCAGAAAGAAGGTTCTAACTTTT
>BLXT01002730.1:1126204-1137379 GCA_019648995.1 Plakobranchus ocellatus
TGTCTTTGTGTCTAATAAGGAGTGAGATTATAACTTATAAGAAGCATGTAATAGTGTGCAGTGTGCAAGGCTTTTCTTGAAGAGTATATATTTAGATGCTGCTTGTGGTATTATTTTATTTTTACCCAACAGAAATTTGGTTCGCTGATACTGCACAACTCATCCAAGAATAATTGAAAAGACGCTTTTCCTCAATTACTATCCAAAATGAGCCTTACTGAAAATGAATTTTCACAACTTGATTTTTAAAATCAATAGTAAACTTTTTGTTTCAAACAAAAGATAGCTAGAAATGGTGGGGGTTTTGTTGTTGTTTTTGTTTTGTAAGTCTCCTAGATCTTCATCAATTTCTTACCAATATTGTTACTATGATTTTATTCTTTCCCTACAAGAAAAGAATTCATATTAAGTGAAAGAAACACTAACTGTAATTTTTAATTGAATATTTTTCAGCATTTTGAAAGTGTTAGGATTCCATGATAAGTTACAATAAATGCTCAGTGCTTTTGGGCCAGAAGTTTCAGCATATTGTTTTAATGACACAAAACTTAACATACATATCTTTTTCTATTTCTACTACATGTTAGTGTGTCATGGTTAGTTCCAGTATTGCTTTTGAGTTACAAGTCAGCAGCAAGGTGATTTAATCTAGTAAATGGATTTATAAAAAATGAATTGTTTTGATTCTTATAATCTTTCTTTTTTTCTCTTTGTATCTTTGTATCAGGCAAATCTTACAGTCATGCCTAATCACTCATGAGTCTATCACAAGAGGGGCCATACAATGCTTTATCTGTCAAATGCTTCTCAATCTTGTTGATAAAGTGAGTATGGGGGTGACAGAAAAAAAATGTAAAAAGTTTTAAAATATATGGATTAAGGTGAAAAAGAGGAAGCAAGAATAAACAATTTATCCTAACTTGGTGCAATAAATAGATGTAAACAGACATTTATTTGTTTTTAAAAGTTAAAAAAGAAGTTTTGCATTGGACAAGCACATTGTAGAGCTTTTCAATTGGATCCGTTTTATTTTTAAGTTTGGAAAAAAAACCAGTTAAACTTTATTAAAACACAACAAGGTGCTTTAAATTGGATCCTCTTCTCTACTTTATGATTCAAGAGTGCATTTTTGTGAATAGTTTTTAACTGGATGAGCAGAGTTTGATTAATTGAGATTCTAAATGTTCTTTTCTCTAGTATTCTACAAAATTCAGAGCAGCTTATGAAATGCATGTTTAATCAAATATTTTTGGGTATGAAGATAAATTTCGGTAATGCTGCTGAATTTAGATTTTATCCCTCGAGAAAATGTAATATTTTACCATCAAAATGATTGTTTGTTGCATTTCAGATGCATGAGCAAAAATTTCAAGATTTATTGGTCCTTAAAATGAACTGTTTTGGGGTAAAAAGAACCATATTTAAGATTGAAAGAAAATGGCACTTATGGTGGTTATCTTGAATTAAGAAGAAAATAATGATGTTTGTGGTAAACCCAATAGAATGCAGATGCTACAAATCTGAAAATTGTTTTTCTAAATTGGCCAAATCTATCATTACTTCAGCCCTGGAATCCGTGAAATGATATCCTATTTTTCTACATAGCTAGATGTAGTCTTGAAACAGTATTATAAAAATACAACTAAAAGACTGAACTTTGTAACTTCTCACTCAGTTTTTCTAGGGTCCCAAGATAATCATTCTGCAGCAGTTATTTACATATGCAATCATTAATTAGTTAAACAGGTTTAATTAAGATTTTTGTTTGTTTTTTCTTTCTTCTAATTCTTTTTTGTTGCCTTTAAATTATTTCTAGAGCTCTGTAACATTAAACGAAATGATGTGCGCATTGGCACCTCTCAATAGAGAGGAAAGTTTTCAAAGGGGCACTCCCTTGTGGAATTCCACCTTAAGTTGGCTGGGTCAAGCTGTTGAAGAGAAAACATGGACTGCAGATGAAGCTTCCACACAGGCTCTAGGTTTTCTTAAAGGTAGGTTTACTTAGAAACAGATGTTTCAGATCATTTCTTTCAATTTAGTGGCATTGAAAATATTGACAGATTTGGTCCAGTCAAAAATATATATTGGATAGCTAATGATGAAAATAATTGGTATGCAAAATAGATCCCAATTGTTTGAAACTTTAAATCAAAAGGGGTTGAATGATTTGTGAGGTTGAATTTATTTATTTATTTAGTAATTTTTTGGTGCTCGACATGAAAGCTAAAACATTAACTTAAAAATTCATCTTCATCATCAATTTAGTTTTCCTTTTGGCTTTGATCCACAAAAGACTAGCGTTTTTGAACACACCATTACCAAGGAACTGGCAAAAAAGATGTTTTCAAAATTTATAGAATTATTTTTGTTTGTAAACATTCTTTTATAAATTAAAAAAAATTCTGCTTAAACTCACAATGTGATACATATAAAATGTAAATGTATTCAATTTTAGTCTATAAGAATTTGAGGGTGGAGGGAAAATAAGAAAAGAGAGTCTTTTTTTAGGCTTTGGTTGAGTTGGAGATATATGCAAATAACAGCCACAAATTTGATAGTGAAGATGAAAATCAGACAGAAATAGTTGCACATGCCTAGATCTAGATGTAGATCCAAAACAAAAAACTTTTCTGGTACTAGATTTGACAGCATGACTTGATCTTGTCATTTTCAATCAATCTAGGTCTAAACTGGCTTCTCCCAAGTGCTTGAGCCTACCGCAGTGAAAGTTCCAAAAAAAAAGAAAAATTCTACTCCCGTAGACCTCTAAATTATACCAAACAACAAAAAAAAAGCAACGTTGTACTGCACCTGCTGTTTATGACAAGAGTATAGGGTTTTACCATTTAAATCACACATCTGTGATGATAGGTTTCATTTGTAAAAGAGGAAAACTCACATGCTTGGGATGACGGTAATTTATGATTAAGATAAAGTTACACTGTTTTGGATTAATTAAAATCTGTATTTTTGTTGCCATCTGTTTGCATGTACTTATGGTCATTGTTTGCCAGATATTTTTTTGTTGACAGTTGATCTCATGTATTTATGCTTGTCATTTGCCTGGTATTTTTTATGTTTATCATAACTGTTAATATTTGATGCCCAAATAGACCCTCACTCGGCGTCAAGCTCTGTCTCTGTAGAAGGTTACAAGGTGGTGGCTATGGCGCGCATGTTGCTTTTGTATGCTGACTTAACGGAGCAGAAATCTCAGAGAGAAAATGTGAAAAACCAGTTAAGTCTGCAAAACACACAAAGTGAGAGGGCAGCTGCAGAGAAGGTTTTACTGGAAACTCTTGCAAAGTCTCCTCTTGGAATAACTGTGGAGGAAATTTGTCACACATTTGCTCACATCAGGACAAGAGCATACATAGATGTTGGGCGTGTCAATAGATCTCTTTCACTCTTCTATAGCCTGTTGAAGGAAGCTTCAGGTAGGGTAAAATTTTTGCTTGTTTATGTTAGAGATATTCTAGGGGGGGGGGAATGACGGAAAAAAAGTCAGAAAACTAGGATTTTGTGAGATATTTTATTCATAAAACTACTAAAGTGAGCAGTTATTTGCAGTCAACTGTTTTTAACATTATGTAAATACAAAAATTGTATCTTTTTTTAATGCGTAGCATGACCCAACAATTACTATTGCCATCTGTTTTATTTTTGTTTTGATTATGAAAACTGGTTCTTTTGAAAACTGACTCCTTTAGTCAATTTTCAAAAATTTTTCTTCTGTCAGCTTTTATTTTTTGGGTTTTTGTTGAAGAATGCCAGTGCTGAAAGAATTTAAGCTTTCTTTTGCGAAATCTTTCCTTCCTCACGGTAATTATTATATCAATGCCTTAAATTTTTCCTCTTTACATAGTGAGCCTATGTACTCACCTCATGATTTTTTCAGGTTGTAAAATAAGTTTATTGATGGCATTACATCATCATTGGTAGAAAATATATTAAATATATTCCCTATATTAGTGTATTGATAAAGGTAGTAAATTATTTCAGAGGTTTTCACTCTGTTTTCAGCTCTCAAAACCAGTGCTGTAGACATCATGTTGAAAAGAAACTGTAACTTCCTTTTCAAAGATGTCTCTCATTTTGTCAAGGCGAGAATCTCTCAGGAACTTACAGCGGTAATAATAAACTAATATCATTATGAATTTAACTATTAAGGTTTCATATTCTAAATTTGTTTCTCTGAATTTTTTTATAACTCACTGTTATCAAGCCATCACTCTGGCTGAAGATCTCATGATGTTGGCGGAAGGGGTTGTGTATTGATTTTAAGCTGAAGGGGTTAAACTTCTCAAAATTTAAATAAAGGACAAATATGTGAGTCATTCTTTCAATGTATGTGAATTTTGTTTGCATGAAAATGTTCTGCACTGGTTTTTAATCTCATTGTGATATAGTATTCAAATGTTATGAGGCCAGGTTTTCCAATGTCGTTTAATTAAACCAGAAACAATAGATGGAAAATGCCTTCACCATCGTGTCAAAATGCAAGGAGATATTGATTTATTGTCTTGTACATTTTTATCAAAAAGGAAAGGCAACAATGTCATTGCTCTCACTGTCTATTTCTTTCCCTCATATACATTTGCATTTTATTAAGCTAGATTGGAGACTTGGATCAGATCAAGTTTTACTCGGATGTGCTCCTCTCTTTAGGGCTCAATTCGGAACATGTGCAGACAGAAATTACAGATATCTTGACCTTTGCTACCCATGTTTTTGACAAATCTAAAGATGTGCCTTCAGGAGAGGTGGGTGTTGTGGAATGCACACATTATATGGTCAGGAAAATTTGTTCTTTCTTTTGTCTGAGCAAAAGAAAAAAAAATCAATTTATATCAGATTTATTTCAGTGCAACAAAAAATATAATCCCAGTCAATAGAATTTATCTTAAAATGAGAAATATTAATATTTTGGCTACAGTGAAAAAATGGTTGTGAGATTTATGTGTGCTGTGACATATAAACATTAGTGACATTTTTCTCAGTATCTCTGTCCTTTACAGTGAAAAGGATGGCTGCTCTGAGGCATTTATCAATAATAGTTCATGAATTTTGATATCCATGTTTTAGCAGATTTCTAAAGTTCAATTATTTTACAACAGAAAACCACCAAGAAATCTATAAATTTATACATCTTGGTTGTCAGGACTGAATGTTTGCTAATACAGGATAGGGTCTAAGAATAAAGAATTGTTAATCAAAGTGCTAAAAAATATTGCCTTCTCTTTTGCTTACATTTGCTTGAAAAGTAGTTATTTCTGCTAATTTCTTATAGATAAAACCCCTCTTGATACCCACTATACATCCTACTGAGAATGGAGGCCCAGCATATCGTCAATCTTGAACCTGTTATTTTTTTTTTTCCTACCTTCGGAATTTTCTCAAAATGTGATTAAAAAAAAAGTTAAAGCTTATCTCTTCTGTTATTATGCTTTTCATAATACCAAACCCACTTGTTTTGAAAGCATTATCATTCCCAGGCTTAGCAGCAACTTTGAAATGATTTGAACAAAAAGTGTGGAACTAGATATTTTGATAATAAACAAATTTATCCATAAAATTTAAAAAAAAAAAAAGAGAAGAAAAACTAGACATTTGTGGTAAAGAATTGAGAGTTATTATAAAATCTATAGTGGGATGAAACAGCATCTGTAAGACTTCAAGGGGAACGCAGTGATTTCAAATCCATCAGCAGTGATTACAAATCCATGAAAAGAGGTGCCAGGCAGGGTGTGTAATGTCTCCTGATCTTTTTAACCTCTATGGTGAAATAATGTAGAGGGTATTTGAATTTCTGGTTAAAAAATAAATGGAGAAAAATTTTAAAGTATCAGGTTAGCAGTTGATACAAGTTTAATGGCAGAATGTGGTGAGCAACTTCAAAAACTTTTAGATACTGTTTTAGCAAGCAAAAGAATGGGCCTGTCTCTGACTGTAAAACAAAACAAAATGCATGGTCATCTCGTTAGAGGTTTGATATTTTTCTGACAGTGGTCAGAAAACTAATTTGGGTCCTACATGTTAGATTCATGAGTCAAAAATTAATTTTTAGCATCAGAATCCAGCTCAAAAATGTCTAAAAATCATTTCCGAGGCTCCTTTTTTTTTCTTCAGACAAATTTAGTATCGGTCACCATCAGGTTTGTTTTAGCAAAGGAGAATAGATCAAACAAGTTACAAATTTCAAATATCTTGGCTATCTGATAAGATGGTAAATGCACAAGCGAAACAAGAAAAAGAATAGCCATGGCCAAAAATTCATTTAAAAGAATGAAAATCATTACTGACAAACAGAACATGTGTGGTCAGTACTCTTATGAAATAGCAAGTAAGTGTTTGACAGTAAACAAGAAAAGAGAGAGAACACTGGAAGCTATTGAGATGTAAATTATTTGAAGAAATAAGTCCAGTGAATGGGTTCTTAAAGAGGCTGAACTTAATCATCATTTAAAACCATAAGAGGAAGGCAACTACAGTTTTAGGAGACATTTGTTCTCATAACGAAGGTTTTTTTAGCAATCACTGGCAAAATTGAAGGTGAATGTTGTAGAGGTAGACTTTCAATGGAAGTCTTAACTCATTAGCATTAGGTAATAGTAGCAACAACAGTAATATAATGTTAACAGATCAGGTTTGAGTGGAGGACCATGATTGTCAATATCTGTTCCAAATAGGGCACCTAAAGATCAATGAGAATTCAAGATGTCCGTCATCACTGTGACAATTATGATAAGTAACAAAATTTAATCTTCCTTGTATTCTACTCTGATAATGCTGATTTGGGAACAAATATTTGACATAAATTTTGAAATAAAGAAAAAGAATCTTAGGACCTGTCGTTGCCACCCCAATCCTCTAAAGTAGGCAGCCCAGATCTATATATCCTGATGTTGGAACTTGAGGAATTTTCAGTGTAAAAATTAAAGATTTTGACCAATATTAAGTATATAAGAGGAAAAAAAAAGTACATTGAGAGAACGATAACAACAGACAATGGGTGAAATTTTCTCTGCTGTTTTGCAACCTATGTAAGAGAAAAGAAAAACATTAGATTTGGGCAACCCATAGCAATTATTTTTCTAGTCTGCTAGCCAATTCTGAAACTGTTCTAAAATCTTTATTATATATTGTAATTCTATTGGATTTTTTAATATTATGTGAATGCATTTGTTTAATTTGGACTCAAGATCTAAAGATTTTTGTAAAGTTCAATAGCACTTGACTCCTACCAGTATCTCTTTACAACCCATTAGGCCAAGATAGATTTTTCATTGGACTTGTTATTTAGATCTATAATGATTTATCAAGTGACTTGTACCTCCAAGACAGAATTGCTGACAAACAGAGGTCCCCCACTCTTAGGATGTGCCTCTGGGTTGTTCTGGGCAAATCATCTAGTTACTTGCCCTCTTATTTTTTTTTGGTCGTAAATTCTCTCTTTCGTTTTTTTGACACACATTATTCCCTAAAATTGAACTTTTGCTGATACTGCAATCTCTAAACTTTGCAAATTTGCAAGTTTTATTTTATTGATAATTTTGGGTTGAAAATTGCAAGATGTTCCATCCTATAATAACAAACACAAACCTTTAAAGAATATTTTTAATCCCTTAAAGCCTAAAATTGAACTTTATGCTACTTTTTCTGTGTGCAAAGTTAAAACAAATCAAATAAATTGATACAATGTCGTCATCATTGCTCTAGCGATGATTAGTAGAAAATATTTGATGAAACATGCAGTGCTAATAAATGAAAGATATGAAGATTGCTTAAAATGTTTTTTGGGTTTATTTTGTGATTTTAGATTTTGAAAGAAGTATGTGAGTATGAATAATCGTTAAAAAGTGTATTGTTTTTTTAATTGGGTTGTTTGTAGTTTCGAGAAGCATGGGAAAGAAAAAAAGCGACCAATTTCTTTTGCTCCGGACTTTTTGGACAAGCTTTTCTTCTATTGTTTTTTATTTCTGGTTTTCCTTGAAGAACCATTTCTCAGTGTCACAAAATGAAGAGTAAATGATTATAATTACAAAGGTATAATCAATATGCTATATAATTTGTTTTCTAGGCTGTGGAAAAGATTGATGTCCTGGTCACCTCCTGTACTAGAATGTTGAAGGCTCTTTGTAAGTTGATGGAGGCCAGGCTTCAGCAGAGCTCAGAAGCAGGTACCAAATCAGGACCAGCTTTCAGCTCTTGCCAAGCACTTGTTGCCTGCGTCATGTCACTGCAAAGTGTACCTCAGCCTTTTAGTAGAAAGAGGGCAGAGTAAGTTATTTTTGCTGTATACTTATATTTGAGGCTGATTAACTGATTTTAAGTATGCTCTAAGCAGCTGAGTCCAGCATGGCTGACAATTTTATTTGAGGTTAAGCTTACACTATGTCTTTCATGACGTTTGTTCAATACACAGACTTTTCCTCAAGTTGTACAAACAAAACAAAACATCATTGGAATTATCTCTGTTCTTATCAAAGTATATATTTTTTTGTTTCATGATAATAATTTCTCTACAGTTATACAAAATTTTTTTTTTTTAGATATTGGTATCTCCTTTTCTGTTCCACTATATGTTCCAGTACTGATGCAATATCCAGAGCCAGGTTAGGGCAAGCTATCAGCTCCTACATCAACTGCAAGTGGCACTGCCGAAGATTCCTCTTCTCCCACAGTTTTAGTCAACAAAGTGCTAATAATGTATTGACAGAATTAGTTGGCAAAAGTGCAGATTTGATAGATGTCGAGCAAATGCTGAATGCAGCTATGGAGGATTTATCTATAGGTTCTGGAAGGTCAGATGTTGCCATTTACAGAGCACTTGGCATTATTATGTCTGAGGTGAATTTTTTTAAATTTGCACTTTGCTTTGCCTGCTTTTGATTTTTTTCTTCCTTTGAGTATTCAAATCCTTATTAATGCATTCAAATTTGAATGGTCAGATAATAAAAAGTTTACTGTTAATATCTTTTTTTCAACTGTCCTTATAATATGATTCAAATATGACCATGGCTTCAAAATTTGTAATGTGTCAACACTAACAATTTATTAGGCCTTTGCGACAGCATGCACTTCCTTCAGGCAGAAAAAGTGGCCATAGTCTATTATGATTAAGTAAAAGTTTTGTTATAATTTTACTTAAATTATTTTTTTCTTGTGAGCAACTAATAATTGCATCTTCAAGATCCTTGAGCTTATTTATTTTGTTGAAAAGTGCAGTGTTTGCATATTTTTCATCCTTGCTTAAAATATGTTTTAATACTCTATTTCCTTCTTCCTCTCTAAGATTGTGGCCAAGGCAAATTCAGAGGTTGTATCCAAATTTCTGGAGCTGAGTTGGTCAAAAGTCATGGAGGAAAAGAAAAACAGGCTTTTCTGGAAGAAACTGGAATCTCTTGTGCCTTTAGCTTTACATCCTGCCATACTTAGCCAAGATCCCACCTCTGTTATTGGTGAAAGCCTCGATCAGGTTTTATTTTTATCTTACCTTCTTTTACATCTTGAAGAAAGTTTGATCAAACGCAACACTCTCTGTATCTTTTCTGACAGTCCTTTAAATTGTCACTGATCCTGACTTGGTAGGAAATATTATCTATTACAGAACCACCAAAAGGTATTATATATATATCTCTTATCAAATTTTAAGAACAAAGGTAAACCTTCAGTGAAGCAGCAAGGCTTAATATGTTTAAATATGTTGATTATTACATATCTGTGCTCTGCTAATTTATCTTAAGTTTAAATGTGTCTTTTCAATGCACAGTGTTTTAAAATCTACCAATATATCTTGTGTTACTTTGGTGTAGGCTGTAGGGAGATAAGGTTGAGTTAAATTTTTTTTTGTCATAAATTTTGTTTTTGTTCAATATCTGTAGTTTTTCAACAACATGCAAACACTGGGCACTGACAAGACTGGTGTCATGTACCTTGTGTACGAGCACCTGTGTGAAAAAAGTCTGACAAAAGAGAATGATACCAACAGACAGCTTGCGATGAGGCTCATACCCTTGCTGGTTGAGGGAACTGTTTTTGGGCAGCTTCACAAAAGGGGAGAAAGGTTGGAGAAGTTAAAACCATTCAAGTGAATATATGTGTAATGAGATTACAAAATTAGACATTTTGCAGTAGGAACAGGTGTAATAATTAAAGATTCAGCTATTGAAATTCTCAGTTTTTCTCATTTGAATTCTTACACAGCCCTGTAGGAGTCTTGCAGTATTTGATGGTATTCAAAATATGTGATTGGAGTCATCGAGAACCTTACAACCTTTTTTTGAGGGCAAATTTTTTTCTCCCAAAAATGTCTCATGTTGTGGAGGCACAAAATAAAAAATGCAATGAGGTAAAAGAAAATGTATTTGTGGGAGGTGTCCATAAATGTGCAAATGTTGAGAATAATATGGGTATGAGTAGACAAGGGTGAGTCAAAAAGTATAGCAAGCTCTCCATACAGTGAGCAAAGTATTTTGTCAAATTATATAAAATTTTATACTCATGTTCTTTTGAATCCAAATTATTTTTTGGTGATTAAAAGTTTTTGCTCACTAATTTCTATTCAAGAAAATTATTATAGTAATGAAGTCATGGAGATTAGGTGGTGCAATGGTCAGTTGCGTTGATTTCAGGGACTTACTGTTCCCTGTTTAAATGTATAACTAGTCTAGAAAGGGCCAAAAATCTTAACATCACTTTTTTCTAGTAGACAGGCCATAATGACAAACGAGCACTGATGTTTTCTTACTCTTAATGATTTTTGTACTTTTTCCCTAACTTATCAATACACTTAAAGATTTTGTACTTTTTTCCTAACTTATTAATACTAATTGCACTTCAGTTTATGAAAAAAATTGTTTTTGGTTACGGAATGTTTCATTCAATCGTTCTGCAATACATTGATTTTTTTTTTTTTTTTTTTTTTTTTGGTCTTTGAAATTTTCCCCATACTATTAGGTTGTGGCTAGATGTGTGCGCTTATCTGGAAAACATTGATGAAACAAGCTGTGTCAGCCAGCTCACATCAAGGTCTGTCCCTATATTTTGATATTATATCTTTGCACTTTTAAAAAAAAATTTTCTTTGACTTTTTGTGTCAATTGCTGCTAGCTTAAATACTCTTTCTGTCGCAAAAACAGCTTTTTCGTTCTTTCTTCCTTTCCTTTTTTTTTT
>BLXT01002730.1:1137406-1148042 GCA_019648995.1 Plakobranchus ocellatus
TTTTTTTTTTGTGATTCTTTGTTTTGGTCATTGGTCATGATTTAACAAATTTAAAGTTTTGGTTTTATTTTAAAGAGAAGATAAAAAAAACTTATTTGAAAATCATAGTAATGAGTAATAAAAATGATATTAAAGTATTTTTTGTCTTGTATTTGATCAGCTGCTTTTAAGAGGTTGTCCAAAAACTAACAAGTTTAATCTCTGAAAACAACTGCAAGCAAACTTGAAGGACCATCATCTGATGCTTTAAATTTTTTTCATAGAAATGCTTTGCTTTGAGGCATATAGCCTGAACATATCTTTCATTTTCATAAACCATTATAAATCTGTTTGACCAGCATGTCCAAGGATGACCTCTACACTCGTGTAGCTGTTCTTAATTGGCTGTCTAAATTGAGTCCCAGTAACATGATGGATGTGAAGTTTGTGTTGGCCTTTCTTGAACATCTCAAGGCCAAATATTTGACTCTTGCAAAGCTGACAACCTACAAGCAGTTCTCTAATTCCCTTAGTCATCGCCAGAAGCATCGTATGGTTTTGGTGTTTGTCTTGCTTGCTGATTTTATAAAAGAGGTGGGTTTGTGAGGCATGAGCAAATTTTTTTATGGCAAGAAGGTTTAATTTCAGGGCGAAAAAAACCCCATCAAGAGCAAGCAGTAAAAACTCCTAAAAATATTTTGCAAAACTTACCCTGAAATTAACCGTTTTAGTACAAAATTTTACATTCTCTAATCCTGCAATTAAATTTTGCAATTTGCCATTGAATACACCTTTTGATTCCATAATTATATTTCTGTGCCTTCCTTTTGCTTCAGTTTTAAAGTAAGCATTCTTTCTTTTAATTTCAAGTATGCTTATTTGAATGGGATTTTCTCATTTTTATTTTTCAAATAAAATGCTACCCTAAACTTTCTCTTCCTCTGTACATTATGCCTCTTCCATCAATTTTATAAAACTTTTCTTCTCCAGCCCTTCTATATGTCTTATAATTTCCAGGATAAAAAGCACTCAAGCGTCCTAACAAACTGAAACCATAAAAATGTAAAAACTGTCTTATTTTTTTCTCCCAATTCCTTTTTAAAGCTTTTTAATGGTTCCATCATTTGCACAAAACTATTCTTCTCCAGCCTTTCTATGTGATTTAATATTACCAAAATAAGAGTACCTTACAAATGCAAACCATGAAAATATTTTTAAAATGTCTTATGCTTTTGTTCCAACTCCTTTTTAAAGCTTCATCACGATCAAAAATATATTTGTATTTTCTGTTATTGTCTAAAAATTTGGTATTGTCAAAAAGAGAAACAATGAATATGAAAAATCCAATTTTAAACTCAATTTTTTGGTTTGTAAGGTTAAGAGTTAATACAATTCAAAAGGAAGTCAAAGGAAATTAGAAGTAACAAAAGTTATGGCTTCTCAAATTAATGCCTCATTTTTCACAAACAGCATGGGAAATTCAAGGAACAAGCCTTCATTTTTAATATATCAATCAACAGTTATCAATCACTTCATGGGTAAAAAAGGCATTACTGTATAAAAGAGTAGAGAAAGATGGCAAATGAGGATACTGAATCCCATGGCAAAATCACTTGCTCAAAGAGATGAAAGTGTTGAGAGGCATAATTGCCAAATTTCTCTAGCAAGGCACTTGACACTGATATGCTGACAATAAATATACTCTTTATTTTGTTGTTGTGTGCACCTATAGGATATGTGTGAGCAATACTTGAGTACCCTGTGGTATTGTCTCGAGATTGAGTGTCATCCATCAGTGAGACAAAACTTGGAGTGGCTGGTTCTCATCTTACTGAGGAAATATCCAAAACTTGTAGATTCTGTTTGGGATGTATTCAAACTGGTAAATTTGAATTTCTATTTTCTTTGTATTTGTTTTGATTTTCCAACTGCTAATAAATTTTTTTTGGTTCAAATTTTTTTTTTTTAAATTTGTTTAGCCTGAGCAGGACCATCTCTGCTCTCAGCTGTTGCCCGTCACAGTTGTTTAGGTTTTACACTTTATTGAATTCACATCAAACAAAAGTATAAGGGCTAACTTTTTTTTACAATAATCTTAGCAGAAGTGTATCCCTTAGTGTTGATTCCTAATGGATTTAAAGTTTTTCCTAGGATATCTTGTTAGATTTCAATAGTCAATGATTATAATATACAAAATGTTTTTTGAGATTTGTTTTCTTTTACATAAAATGGAGGAGCTATATATTAAACCACGAAAAAATCTCATGTATGAAGACTCATGATAAAGACCGGAATATACTCAAGGACATTATTTATGTAATTTTTAAATGTTGTGTATGGAAGGCAAAAGTACTTCTGTAAGTTCTTGTATTGGGTTTGCAAAACACATCAGGAGTCAACATTTTTCTTTGCGTGATGAAATTACTACAAAACATCTAGGTCAAGCAGAGAAAGATATAGGTGAAAAGATGTATTCGCGTTTGTGTTATTGTTTTTTTTTTTTTTCTGTTGATTCAAAGAGCTTCTATTTACTATTTTTGCATTGAAAGTTCTGTTTCTCTATGTTTAAAAAATCAGTCTGAGAGCACTTTGTATCAGCACTGATAAGGTCTTTTACTTTTTAAGCTGTGAGTGACTACTCAATTTTGAGGTTTTGATGGGTTTTTTTTTTGCGTCTCCATTTTGTGACATTACCCTTCTATTCTAAGTCATTTTAAGAAGTTCTTTTTTTCTTTCTCCATAGTATTCAAATCGGAGGAGTGTGTGCCTCTGTTCTATCTTCTTCATTTTGTGTCACATTGGGAAAAATTTGCCTCAGCAATTAAAGGTATAAATAATTGTTTGTGTTGTAGCTTTTAATTTTACTTGTGATTGCCTGGTTTAGAGTTAAAATTTTGTTGATTGTACAAGGAGACCTTTTTTAGGCATTTTAAAAGTTCATTTATGCTGTTGCATACTGTGCTGAAAATACTAAGCAGCAAGTTTACTTTTACAGCAGAAGTATTTCAATTACCACTTTTTTTGTGTGATAGAAGAAAGAATTTTGGAGTTTAGAAAATAATCTATTCATTATTGAGCTGGACCAAAAAATGAACGAACAAGGCAATCTAAAAAAAACACACAACTCAGGAACATAAAAATTGGCAGGTATGTGCATTAAAATATGCAGTTCTTAATGAGGGGATTAAAAAAAAAAGTTAAAGTAGTATTGGTTAAAAAAGAAAAAGAAGGTAATTTTAAAAATTTTAAGTCATTGAAAACGGGTAACTTTGACTGTGAGCAGAAATACGGAATTAAAAGGATAGTGCATAAATTTGGTTTGCCAGGGAATATCCATGTGAAAAATGATTAAAACCAGAAATGGATTTGGCAAGTAATAATAATGTCAATATTTCATAATATTCTAGTAATGATGTTCTTTCTTCTGCTTTAAATAAATTCTTTAGACACCATAATAATGTAATTTACACACCATGAACTTCGCATTTGGTTTTTGACATCTGCAAATTTTTTTTTCTTAATTATTGAGACACCAAAATGACTATTTTTGTGGGGATGATGTTGCT
Source organism: Plakobranchus ocellatus (assembly GCA_019648995.1). Lineage (NCBI taxonomy): Eukaryota > Metazoa > Mollusca > Gastropoda > Plakobranchidae > Plakobranchus > Plakobranchus ocellatus. Next base: position 1,140,952 of record BLXT01002730.1, read on the forward strand.
AAAGCCTCAATGTGGAATTTTTAAGAGAATTTTTAGTATGTGAAAACGGGAAAAAAATATCTGAAATTTCTTTGGCCTGTGACTTAATGAATATTGAAAGCTTAAATTATTTTAACTTGATTTAGGAGATTGAAAAACTCAATTCTCGTTTCAAAGAGAAAATTTGTTACATCATTTTTTTGTTTTTACCAAAAAAGTTATATTCTCCCTTGACTTTTCAATCTTATACTTCTGTAAATGATTGTGTTTAACAGACAGAGTTTTATGAACAAGCTCTCACTTCAGTCTTGCCTTGGTCTATGGCACGCCACTTCAATACTCGCCTCTTTGCCCAAATGGCCATGGTCAAACTGTGGCAGCAGTGTCAAGCCCTGCACCTGGAGACTTTGACATCTCGGTTCTCTTTAGTCCAGCCCACTGTAGACTATATCTTAAACAATGGGTATGGGTTGTTGCAAAAACTTTTATCATTCAAAATCTTTTTTAGTGCAAATATGTTGCTGAGTATTTCCAGAGCCTTGTCTCACCACAGAAAGTACCTGTCATAGATGTGTGAAAATAGATCCTAAATGAGATTTCAATGAAAATATAAAGCAGTGTAAACAAAGTGCTTTGGTAATTTTTAAGCCTCCTAAATTCTTTAAAAAAGATTTAAGATGATGCAAAATTGAGTTTACATTTTTTACATGGCTCAAAGAGAAAAAAAAAGGAGTGAAAAAAAGTTCTCTTCATTTGGAGAAAGAGTGTGAGATTTTTAACTTGTATGTTATAACAAGTGTTTTGGAAACTGTTTTGTTCAGTGAATTTTTACACTTTTTTTTCTGATAGTTTTAATTTATTATAATGAACAGAAATGCCTGCAACAACGTGGTAAAACTGATACAAAACTACATGTTTCAAGACTTTGACCCAGTTGCAGACTACAGCATGGAGGTAACTTATTTTCATTATTTTACATGTCCAGTACTGAGTAGCACACATTCTATACTAACAGAGATCAATTTTATTTGAATGCTTTTCACAAGATATATTGTATTGGATGAAAAAAAAACATCTGCCTAATATTCTCTGGTATTGTTTTAGTTTTCCATTTCATTGGGATCTACTTTTTTGCAAATGGTTGAAAATTACAATAATACATATAATATGTAAATGTTTGTATTCTTATAAAAGCAGTAAACTAAGCACATGCACAAAAGTTTGTAGATTGTACCCTAAAATAAAAATTAATTATTTTGAATTTCTGCAAAAGGAGATTTAAAAAAAAACAAAAAAAAAAAAAACACATACACACAAACTCACATACGCATGCAGTGAATTTTTTTTTAGTTGAAAAATTATGTAAAAAAAAATGCAATACTTAGAAGTCAAGACACATATTTTTCATTCAATTCCAAATGAATATTCCATGTAACATTTGAAAAGTGCCCACAATAAAAATAATAATATCTTTTTTCTCCTCAAGACTTTATTCTACACTCTGCCCAAATTAGCGGGTATAGCTGATGATGAGTGGATATCGCCATCTCAGTTTCTGAAATGGGACAAGACTTGGCTTTCTCGGACAGGCAATCCTCTGCCACTTAGAAACTCGACACAAACTCTGAGCCAGTGTAAGACAGGCCCATGGAAGTTGAAAGTCTACAGTAAGGATAAAGAGCCTCTTCAAAGTTGTCCACTTTTCTATTTTCTTGAGATGATGCCAGAGGAAGTTTTCATTGTCTGATTTTGTTAATATCATGCAAAATTTTAAATTGAAAAAATGAGCAATTGATGTGTAGAGCCGAGTTTTTTTTATCATCTTATTTAAAATAGATATTAACCATATTATTTTAGTTAATGATTTTTTATAGTTACAAATTTTTATTTTGTGACTTGTAGAGGAAAATGATGATGAAAACTCAGAAACTGCGGACAATACCGGAGATATTCAGAAGAAGATTATGCCATGGAGACAGTTGAGTCCAGATCAGGACACTGAAGCAGAGTTGACATCTATACAGAGATGCAGAGGTCAAGAGGATGGTTTGATATTAGTTACATCTCTCATTGACAAAGTGCCCAATCTTGGAGGTAACTGCTGACTTCTCTTTTGTATGTGTGTGTGTCTGACAGCATTTCTTAGAAATCTTTAAGAATCAGAATTTATTCTCAGCTTCATTCATTCATCAATCGCTTCTTGATCAAGTTTATAGCATTCCTGACTGCTTGTTTAAGTCTCCTATCCTTTATCCTGCCCACTTCAGAAAACGTTGACGTTATTGCATACCAAATGTGTATTTTGCACTTTTTGTTTTGGTTTTGCTCTGCAATCTTTTCAGGATCCTGGGTATCTGCTTTTATATTAATCTTGATTGTCACTCTCAGAGAAATGTTTAAAACCTCAAACCATTTAGTTCAGTTTTCTTTTATGGATGGGTCAATCCATGAGACTTGAAGTATTCCTCAATTCAGTTTATTTCAAGATTACTGAAGTATTTGTCAGTATCTCATGTCATGTCATGTAAATGCATTTTCAGTAGTTATCAAAAGATGTCAGGTCATCTTTGAGGCATTTATTTATTTATTTTTTAATTTTAACACACTTGCCCAAGGAGACAAAGCTTTCATGCTTCATGCATTTTCTGTTATGAAATCATGAACTGTTTCAATCAAGAACCTCATATGGAATAAAAATAAATTGGATCTATCAGAAATGAAACTTTGGATGGTTTGAATCAGATTTATTAAATGAATTTCCAATCACATTTCAATTTTCAAGAACAACTTATAATGGAACATTTACTCATTTTAACAGTTTAGCATCTGCATATCTTATAAATATTGAATTTAAACAGAGATACAAATTAAAGCAATCAAAGCAGTAACTGTGTCTGCCAAAATTGTGACTAATATCTCAATGCAAATGCTAGAGAACATGCCAGTGGTGCTGTACACATCTGTAGCAAAAGTTGTCTTCCATGTCATAAACCTAGATTAAAATAGAACTTTCAATAAATTGGAAACAAAAATTCAAAAAAAAAATTGTTGGTTTGCTTAGAATATTTTTTGCTACACAAATATACTGATACAGAGAACCATATCAATACATGCTATCATATCTCTATGTCAGTATTAGAAAGTCCAAGCAATGAATCATATAGTGCATTCGAACATAGAGTGATATTTTTTGCAGCGAGTTGTCAGATATTTTACATGTTACACCACAATTGTTTGATAAGTAATAAAAACTACCCAAACCAAAATAATGTCTTTGATATTTATGTCAGATTCGTTGTTTCTTCAAGTCAATAATATGTGCTGATGATGAATTTTAATCTTTAGATTAGATACTTATTTAAATTCTCATAAAATGTTAAAAGATCAATAAATAATTGAAATCATATAATCTGCAAAGAAAATTGTATCTTAAGTTTTTTTAACTTCTTGCAATGTTTAAAATTGTTTTTCTTACACTCTGTTGCACAGGGCTGTGTCGCACTAGTGAAATATTTGGAGTTTCTGAGTTTGTGATTGGTAATTTAAGTTACCTAGAAGACAGAATGTTCCAAAGCTTGAGTGTCTCTGCACAGAAGTGGATCAATATCACTGAGGTAAGAGTTAATGTGCATTTTGTATCCAAATTTTTTTAGCTCCATTTTTTTTATATGTGATCTTTTATCAGAATTGTCAAAGATTATATATTATATATTTCTATTATATATTCTGAATAATCTCATTATAATGATTTAAGATTGAAATGAGGCTCTGAAATAAAAGCATGGTGTAAAATATAACTGTTGTCAAACTCCTACAGGTGATGAAGCCAAAAGTTCCTGAGTATCTAGAGGAGAAGAGAGCACAAGGCTATACCCTGGTAGGGGTAGAACAAACAGCCAATAGTATCAGCCTTCAGGAGTACAAGTTTCCCAAGAAGACTTTGCTGCTGTTGGGGTAAACATACTGTTACTCGTATTACATCCCATCTGCAAAATTGCATCATTTTTCTTCACTGCCTCAAAACTAGTGTAAATGAGTAAAGAGTTGCATCGTAAACATTTTAATTCAGGGAGCCAGTCAGAAACTGCATTGCATAAGCTTTGCATCGATGAAATTTAGATGGTAAAAGTTCAGTCTTGGTCTATCTCTGAAATAGGCCAGCATGTTAGCAATATGCGTTTTCTATTCTTATTTGTGCCAATAGAGCTCAATCATCTTATCTTGTACTTGTGGATTTTCTTGCAAATCATTAAATTTCTATTTTTGCACTTTGAATGCAAATTCTGTTAAAAAGCTGGTAATTTCTTTAAAGAGGTTGTTCCCATGCAAAGCTTTTCTCTTTGATAAAAGTGTCAAATATTTGTGATTACTATGTTATCATTAAATGAAAAAAGATGAACTTTTTATTATTTTTTTTTTTCAATTTTGTTTGATCACTCAGAAATGAAAAAGAGGGTATTCCTGTCGATGTTCTTCAGTCTCTAGATGTATGTGTAGAGATACCTCAACTTGGCATTATTCGCTCATTAAATGTCCATGTATGCGGAGCTCTCATCGTGTGGGAATACACTCGACAGCTCTTGCAGCAGCCAGAGGCAGAGCAGAGGGAAGGCAGCACAAATTCACAGCTCTCAATGACTTGAACCCATAATGACAACTTTTGGTTTACAGGTGTTTACATTATAACATGATGCTTACGTGAGGTTTTTGCCCATTTTAAATTTAAAATGGAACATGCAAAATTAAACAATACTTTTTTATCATCTTCATTTTGGTTGCATACTGTGCTTTTTTTTTTAAGGTTCTATATATTCATTTGTACTTTCAACATATTGTGCCATTCTGATTTAACACAATATTTACACAATTATACACTATGTACGCTATTTACCCACTGATGTTACAATCTGTTGGCTGTCTGAGGTGTCGGTGAAGTTTAAAATTAATAATATGACTGAGTTCTATTTAGCCTTAGAGTGGTGTTAGAGAAAAATAAGATAGCATTTTTATAACAAATAAAATAAGGACTCTTCTCCTGCATTCTCTTTTGTAAACATTAATTCAGTAATATTGATTTTTGCACCAGTAATTGGGGGATTAAGGAGAATTTCTTTTTTTTTTTAATGTTCTAAGCACAATTTAAAATTTGAACTCTAATAAAAATACTCAAAGAGAAAATGTGCTTACAATGAGATGTTTGGTTTTGTTTTATTCTTTATAAGTTACCATATGTACTGCCTCGTTTAGTGTATGTCAATTTTTACTTTATTGTAATTTTTTACGAGGTGTCAATTATGAATTTTTATTTGTTCTTTAGCTGTTTACAATACTGTTTATATTTTGAGTTTAGTGCTTACAATGAAAAACTGTTCTGTGAGTAAATCTCATTAAAATAAGTTTCATGACATTTACTGTCAATCCTTTTCTGTCCTTAACTAGTGGGAATCTCTTTTCATTCAAAGTAGAATTTGAATACTGAGTATACTTATCTCATTTCATCAGTTTATTTATGTGACTTAGTTCGACTTTTATTCATATAATCTGCTCTGGCACAACAAAGGCTCATAATATTGTTGCATAAGTATTGTCTTCTTTTACTTTATTCCTTAGAAATTTTGTATCAAATGGAATACAAATTTTTAAAAAACCAGGCTGTCACCATTTCTCAAATATGATTGTATATTACTTTTATTAAATAACTCAAATATTTTCTCAGAGCTTGTTCTGTGCTGTTAATGATAAAGGGATGGTGAAATATTGCATCAAGAACTTTGTTCTGCTAAGAAACCTTTTTTTCTGTCTCCCTGGATTCTAAAACATAGTTCATTGTGTGCATATTTGTTCAACGCAATTTACAAAATCTGTTACATTTTGTAATAATGGTGCTCAAATAATTAAGTCTCTGTCTACTATCATTCAATGTCTTTTTTTTACAAAAAAAGCTGTTATTTTTCTGAGACAATGTAAGAAAAATATTGAAAGTTCTAAATGAAATGTACAAGAGTGCTATGCCTCCAGTTTTTCTTTTTGATTTTGATGTGTTCTCTTTAACATGCAGTGTTTGGGGAATTATAATGTACTTTTACTGCATAACTTGCCTTAAAATAACTTAATTCAATCTTGCTTGAAGAATCTTTGACATGTATTTGGTTTTGTCTTCCAGGATTTCAAGAAAGTGAAGATTTTATGGTTCTGAAATGCCAAATGGTCACACAAAAATTGTGAACAGAATTTTTATGAAGTCTTACATGTTTTAAATAAATTTACACCTATTTACACACATTAACTTATCTGTTAATTCATTTTAAAATGCACTGTATTTGTCTTGTTTAAAAGAATTCTTGGTGACTTAGAAATTTTGGCTAGCATAGTAATAGCATAGCAGACATGCCTACCGTTCCGGAAATTCCGGATTCGTTCCGGAATTCTACCAGAAAATGACCTGCGTTCCGGAAATCCGCATTTTTATGACAAAATCCGGAATTTCGCCGATTTGTGATTGGTCATACTCTCAGTAATAAACCTAGTCTAGAATTAGTGGCGCTTCTCTGCATAACGCGAGGATATTAAAGGACTTAAAGAGACAAAAATAACGGCGTTAACACTGCAACAAACTTTTGAAACTTATTAAATGCACAGCACTCTTTGCTAGACCTTTTTTCATAACACCGAGTATGCATCTAGCAGACTTCAGAGGGGTTGGGGTGGTTTGGGGCAAACCTAGCGTTGCAGTGTATAGATCTATGGACGAACATCATTGTTAGGCCTACCATCACTGACTGTTGTCCCGTCGACGGTCGGTCATTCACCCTGTGAAGTCACTCACCTGGACTAGGGGTTTTTTTTCAACAGACATATCTTTGCGAGGAAAGCAAATACGAAAATTCTGACGGCAAATTTGAAATCAGCGACCTCGATTTAAGGAAATCATCGCGGCAGAATTTCAATTTTAATGAAAATAAAGAATTTTAGCATAATTTTCCCGTTTTAAATTTGTCAACTGTACTATTGAAAGTCAACTTTATCATCAGACATCGAGACTACCTATATGCGTCTTATACACCTAGAGAAGTTATAAACCCAGCATTGAACTTAGGCTAGGTGCGAGACTG
>BLXT01002730.1:1155871-1174472 GCA_019648995.1 Plakobranchus ocellatus
TCTCTCTCTCTCTCTCTCTCTCTCTCTCTCTCTCTCTCCCTCTCTGTCTCTCTTACCCTCTCTTTCCCTCTGTCTCCGAAAATACAACCCAAAAATTGTTTGTCCATTCCAATATTACACTTTTACTAAACTAGTCATATTCTTATTACATGAACATACCTGAGTTAGCAGGTCCGCACCCACATGCTCCCCTATGACCATCATCATAACGTGTCGTACTGGCACACGGTTGGCCGTTGTAACGGAGAATGCCGTTGGAATCCCTCCGACATTTTTGCTCCGCTAGTGCTAAACCTTTAGACAATACATACACATAGATGACACTTAAAATAATCTTTCACGGAATGAAGAGACAGTTTCTCATAGCCCGCCTAATGGCGGCCTACAATACAGCCTGAATGAACATACATGCCCGTGAAGTCCTCAGACTTTATCCTTATATTACAGGTCCCCGAATAACACTCTAGCGAGATATAGGGACGTAAATCTATTATAGACAAAAAATTATTTATAACAATAACATAAAATAAATAAAACAAAGAAGTAATGAATTTACGGAAGAAGTTACCGATATGTTAGGTTTCCACTAAAAAAAGGTTAGTTCACACATTAAAAAGACAATGGTTATTTTATCCGAATAAACCAAGAATTTTTTTTTCTTTTAGTTTTTGTCATAAACATGTGATTCTGATACTTAAGATTTGGATGTATTTGCGTGTTTTATTAAATCCTTTCCAAAGATAATAGAGTACACCATTTGCCCAGTCTCTAGGTGGATTTGAAATAACATGAAGTTTTACCAAAAATTTTGGAAACTAAAGATTGCCTTCGCTCCATTTCAGCTGAGAATGACAGTAATTTACACCCCTTAATTTGAACGTGGCCAATCCTATGTGATGAGCAAAATGATAAGGCCTAAAGCGCTAATTAAACGTTTTTTATCAATTAAATAACAAAGGAGTTATGGTGCAAAAAGTTAAATGAAGGCATTATAAAGGCATACTATTGTTAAATTCGTCATTTTTTCATAGCTCAAAGCGCGCACTTAAAACAACAACAACACCGCCTTAAAGAAAAACAATAGCTTAGGATATGAACATAGCCCAACAAAGAAATTAAAAACCCCGAATAGACAATTTTAAGTCTCTTAACATCTTTGGTTATGCATTCAATGCAGTTTGAGTGATAAAACTTTGGGATAGGCTCACACACAGTATGCTCGACCCAGCCTTTGCCATTTTGTGCGGCGTCTCATTTTTGCTGCTCATGACGCAATTTATTGGGGACATTTCGCTCGGCATATTTGTTCATTTTTAAATGACTTTTCCAAAAATGCAACACCGACCTTAACCAGCGGTTTACCACACGTTCTTAGTGTAAGTTAGGAATGAAACAAGGTTTTCTTGACAGCGAAAACGCAATTATTTTATTTTGTTGTTTATCGTTTTGGGCATCACACAAAACTTTTCTTTACATCGCTATAATGCTGCTGATTTTTTTTTTGTCATAACTGTCTTTTTCGTTTTTTTTTTTTTTCAAATATCTTTATGAAATTAACTTTGACATGCGCAGAAAAAAGGGTAGTTTTAATGGAAAGAAAAAGCAACATATTCAATAATTTAAAACAAAAATTTTTCTTTGTTGACCGATAAACAATCAGGCCGTCTTTTTAATAAGTCGGCAAAAGTGTAAAAATTAGAAATTTCAAGCAGCAATAATATTAAAACGAAAAAAAATTTCCTCAAAACATCACAAAAAAAAGCTCTCTGATCGTATTTCTAGATTATGTGAAACAAATTTTAAATTAATTTGTACGACACTTTGCTAGAACTTTTAAAAAGCCAGAAACCTAAGATGCCATAGCAACCGGGTGATTACAATATTATTTTTTCACGGCAGATTTCACACATTCATAACTTCATAACGTAAAAGTCATTTGAGTAGCGTTTTATTTCCCTCTATATTACCTTCATTATCTATGCTTCAAAAGGTGATTCTTTATTATTATAGAACAATATTAAAAGATAAAACTTAACGCAAAAAAAACCCCAATTTCTTAGCAATAAGAAGAAAAGAAAGATCGTACTTGGTATGAATGTAATGGCTGTCGGCGACATTCTTAATGAGGATAGTTGAATTTATTTAACGAGGATAACTGAATTTATTTTACATTTTTTAAAAGTAAAGTTGCCGACTCTTTTAATATGAATGCACAAAAAGGAACTGCAAAACAGTATAGGATTTGTACTTGGTTTAAATTTCAGATGCATTAATTTTAAGCAGCAAAAACAACAACAAAAATCTCTCTTTATATCTACCTCTAAAGCAGACTTATGACAATAATGATCTCTGCCTTTTCAAAAAGACCTGGACAAGTTTTGAGTATTACAATTACCTAATAAGAGAAGAAATATAAAAGCTGCAATTGCCTTCATGACAGTTTTCCTCTTGCACTACAAAGACTTTAAAAAATGCCGAAGTGATAATGAGACTGGCATGCAAGATATTCGAGACTGCCAAGCTACATTTCTATCTACCTTTATATATGCATGGTGGTTCTCGTGTGTCGCGGGGATTCTCTCACAGATTATTGCAACAAGGACTTTGCTATGTTTGCCTAAGATGATAGTCTTCACATGTTAATTTTACATAAATGTTGTTATCTACATTTTAAAACTGCTGTCACTCATATAATGCTATCATCTACCCTTCTTCTTGAGGTGCCCTGTCTGGAACATACATTGGCGACCATAAATCCTCCACTCAAACCTGTTCTCAATTAAACTTTTATGTTTTAAAGCCGTTGTTGCTACCGAGGTAACACTTTAAGTGAATGTTATTCTCTGTTTTCCTTTACAGCGCTTGCCTTCAGTTTTTTACCTGTGATTGATAAATTTTCTAAAACTGTGTATTGACAATGGGTTCTTGAAACATTGCAGTTACTGTGTCTCATGGTTTCAACCAATAATTGCTCAGGTTAAGCCCCTTTCATAACCGATTCATTGGAGTTTTTCTCCATCCATGATATCCTCATCATTCTTCTCATAAAGTGCATTGTTAACTGTTCATTTCCTCTTAGACCCTCATCATCATCATCAGTACCTTGTCTGGAACAGACACTGGCAATCATGTTCCCCCACTCATATCTATTCTCAGTTAACCTTATGCAGTTGTTATTGCTACCCTTGCCTATTGCCCATGACTTAAGATTTTCAATAAAAGTTATTCTCTGTCTACCTCTATTGCATTTGTCTTCAATCTTTCCAGTGATTGCTAAGTGTTCTAAACACTTATGTCGACAAATATGGCCTAAAAATTGTACTTGCCTCTGTCTAATGGTTTTAATTAGTGATCGCTCAAGATTAGCCTCTTTCAGAACCAATTCATTTGACTTTTTTCTGTCTGATATCCTCATCATTGTTCTGATAAACCACATCTCTACTGCTTCTAGTTTTTTTCCTATTTCTTTGTTTATTGTCCAACACTCACTACCATTCAAAAGTACTGACCATACATATGTTTTGATTACCCTTATTTCGGTTGTCATACTTATGTTTCTATTTGCCAGTATAATTTCCTTTTTTGGAATGTATCTTTAGTCATAGCTATTCTTTTACTTATTTCACTTGTGCATCTGCCATCTGAGGTTATCAGGTAACCTAGATATTTGAATTGTGTAACTTGTTTGATTTTTTCGCCTTTACTAACGAGATTGCACTTGGGGTTAGAGGATTTCTTTGAGATGACCATACATTCCGTTTTCTTTACATTCAAGCACAGACCCATTCTTTCACTCTCTAAAACTACAGTATCTATACGTTTTTGGAGTTGCTTGCCAGATTCTGCTATTAAAACTGTATCATCTGCATACCTGAGATTATTAAGATTCTCTCCATTTATTTGTTAGCCGAAATACCATCAAGATTCGTTAAGATTGTTTCACTATATAAGTTGAAAAGATCAGGGGACATTACATTTCTTTTGGTGGGTTTGAAATCATTATGTTCTCCTTCAATTCTTACAGATGCAATCTGATCCCAGTATAAATTTCAAATAACTCTCAGATCTTACCCATCGATGTCTAATTTTTCTAGCATACGAAACAGCTCCACATGTCTTACTTTGTCAAAAGCTTTAGAATAATCAATGAAACAGGGGTGGATTTCCATACATCTTTCCATAAGCATTGACAGAGTGAATATTGCATTTCTAGTTTCTTTATCAGGCATAAAGCCAAACTGTTTTGGGGATATTTCTGGTCTCATACTCTTGCGCATTCTAAACATCAAAACGCGTAATAGGATTTTTGTAAAATGGCTCATTAAACTGATTGTTCTATGAAGTTCACATTCTGTTGCTCCTGGTGTTTTAGGCAGTGCTATAAAAACAGATTTACAAAGATCTTCTGGAATTGTACCGCTATCGTATATTGCATTAAGAAGTTATGTTGTCAGATCTATTCATAAATTATCAAATGCTTTATTTATTTCTACTGGTATATTATCTGGTCCAGTGGCTTTTCCATTTTTCATTTTCTCTATTGCTGCTTCTACCTTTTCTGTAAGGATAGTTGGACCTTCTACGTTTTTCTTTATTTTGGGTTTTTCGCACCTATCATCCCTAAAAAGATCCTCAACATATTCTGACCATCTGTTTAGTATTTCCTTCTTTTCCATTAACATTGTTCCATCTTTTGATTTGATGCAGCCAGAGCTACTGCATTTGATTTTCTTACCACTGATATCCTTAATTTTAGCATGCATGAATTTGCTGTCTATATTTAGCTTTTGCTCTATTTCCTGACATAGTTGATTAATCCATTCTTCTTTCGCTGCATTGCATTTTATTTTCATGTTTCTGTTTAAGTCTTTGTATTTGGCTTCTACATTTTTTTATTTGCGCCATTCTTCCATTAAATCGAGTATTTCTTTGTTTATCCATTTCTTATGCTCTTCTTTTTTTTATCTTTTTTGGGAACGTTTTTCTCTATGACTTCATTAAGTGAATTTTTTCATTTCTGACCATAATTCTTCTACTTCTGAGATATTTTTTTAGAGTTTCATGTTTTTTAATGCACAACTACAGCAATTTTGTCTTTTAGTTTTTCATCAGATTTTAGTAAGTCCATTTGGAATTTAGGATTAGCCTTAGCCTTTCTTAACTTCTTGAGTATTATCTGAAATTTATACATTACTGGAATATGATCTGAATCAGTCGGCTCCCGGCAGTGACTTCGATGTTTTGACAGCGTTTCGAAATCTTTTCTGAATGAGGATGTAATCTATTTTGTTTCTACTTCTATCTCCGGGGCTCTTCCAAGTCCACTGTCGCCTCGGGTGGTTTTGATACCAAGTATTTTTTATGGTAAAATCGTTGACTTGGCACCATTCAATTAGCCTACTTCCACGCTCATTTACAGTCCCTATCTTAGACCCTACTGAGGACATATCAACATTTTATACTGTTAAAACTGCATTCATTTCAACAGTCGCGAAATATATTACACTTAGTGCACAATTGTCATTGCAAGTATGTCTTTGCATTTTGTCCATACTAGCATTGCATTTTTCTCTTATTTATTATTATTATTTGCTTATTTTTTAAAATCTTTCCTTCTTTTCGATATTCTTTCTCAATCATCGGAACTTTGGGGATAACAACGGATAACGAACCCACGCTGAAATCTGCAGGAAGCCTTCTATCACGGGCTCGAGCCCCGTCACTGGCGCCCTGGCCTGACGGAAGACCTGAAAACTTGAGATCACCTTGTTGTGGACAGGCTGTATACAAACGTCCAAAAAGGAAAACAAATCCCTCTGTTATCTGACGCAACGTCGAAAGAGCAATGTTCCGGCTCCATCGATGCTTATCGATACCGCACTTCAATAGCCGGGTACATGTAATAAATTTTGCAGCGAGGTCGACGTCATCCATAATAATATTATAAAAGCACCGGACAAGAGTATGTCTCGCCCTCTCTTTGTGTCAAGGATCAATATTTTTTCTTCCTGTTCCCACTCTCTCCCTTCTAACTTGCTTTCAACATTCAACTTCTATTTCCTCTGTCTCTTTTTCCCTTTCGCCCTTTCAGTATTACTTTATTCCTCCCCTATCCTTTTCAGTTTACTGTCATCCTATCATTTTCCGGCCTCTCAATTTTACTCAATAATGGGACTACATACACACACTAAAGATTGAGGGGGAAAACTAAAGTAGAGAGGTGATACCATTGTTATTCAATATTTAAGAAAAAAAAAAAAAAACAGCAAGAGGAGACAGAGATGGGGAAAAGCAAGAGTAAAGAAATTGAACTCAATGATACAACAGGTCAATGAGGAAGAAGCTACATCTTGCACAAATGACTTTCCCCCCGAGTTCATGCATACTTTACTTAAGTGTCAGAGCCTAGCCTAAATAATCATTAAATGAAAAATAAATCTTTTTCGTCCGAAATTCGCTCTTATAGTGGCCATTTTGGATTTGGAAATGAAGTACTGTAGCAAGCAAGCAAACTCACTTTTGCACATTGCCTTGCCATATAGTTATAGTGAATTATTCGTGAGCTTTTGTTTTATGTAGGGGAAACAGGGAAAGAGTAAACCTTTGTGAGGTAGGCCTCACATAATCAACAACAAAAAAAAAGTTGGGCCGCAAAAACTTGGGGGAAATGGCATTTAAAAAATTAATTTGTAAAAAAAAACCCAAAACAATAGAATTATTCACATCTTTAAAAGCTCACGTTTATTAATACTTAAAACAAATTGGCACCTAGGCCAGCCATGGATGATCATAGATTTAATTTTAAAATTAAACACTAATACTTAACCCAAGATCTCTAGATGTGAGGAAAAATCAGTGGTGCATGGAGGTCTACATTGTGAACGTGCTGTGATAGAATTCATTAAGTATCTGTACTGAAATAGTACCATCAGTGATACAACTATCTTCACAAATTGAAAGTTATACCCGTAAAGGACAACTTTTTTTTCTCTTCTTACTTCATATACAAGCATGATGGAATTTCTTTCATACAATATAGTTGCATCACAAGCAGCATCTGAGATGAGTTAGCAACATGCAACTATATTGCAGTGAGCTTCCATTTGACCTTCTTTACTGAAATATGCAAAGGACGAGAGAGCAAATTCCTTTTAATGAGTTATAAATGCTTTCTAGGCCTGTTCAGTAATTACATATTGCAATGTGATATAACTTCAACTGCTTTAATTTAGGCTCTTGAATCTTACAAAAAATACATAGTTTTTTATTGAAAACATCTTATTTGTCACTTTGTTGCCCGACAACCACGTCACAAATATAAACTGAAAATAAAGATTGCTCCTGAGGATTTAATTTGTATACTTATTTTTAGAGATACGGCATATTTTCTTAAGCAACAGTTGATCATGGATGTTGAATCAATTTGCAAAATTGATTTGCGATATTTACTTGAGAAAGTAAAATTTAGCTTGAAGATCTCCAAATGAATCGCATGAAAAATTTTAGATCAGTGATATATTCTCAAACTCTGAGATTTTTAATTGTAGAACTGCATAAGATATGCTGATTCTTTGCTTTGATATTGTATAACTGTATTCATATATGAATATTTGCAAAAGCATTTGAGGGCACATTTTAAATGCTCTTTTTTCAATACTATAAAAATTGCTCCATACATTTTATCGGGTCTGAACACATTTTATATTCATAATTCAGTGCTTCCAGTGAGAAATGAAGAAAACTGGACTTTTTCAGGTGCCAGACAATGCGACTGTTGAGGGAGGGAGCATACCTAAAGGGGGAAGGGGGGGGGTCTGGAGGCATGCTTCCCCAGAAAATGTGCTAAAAAGGACTGCAAATAAAGCCATTTGGGGGCAATTTTACATCAGTTTAAATTATATTTTGTTCAACTCTGAAGAATTTTAATATCTATGGAGCAGCAATTAATTTAAAACACATGAAATTATTGGACCTACAAACAAAGGAAGACTGAAAATGTGGAAATCTGCAGAAATCTATGACCTGTACCCATTTGCCCTCAATACGTATCACTATACTACACAACTATATTTCAGTTAAAGAGCTAGAAATGATAAACAAGTTTTTCAATAGAGAGCTTACTGCTACTGCTGGTATCTAGTATTTTCCCTTTGCTTTAAAGTACTGGTACAAGGATCAATTGGATATTTATTTGCTGTTAGGAAAATTTACAGCATAATAAGCAGAGTTATACAATCTAAATTTGCAAATCAAAATGTTGCATTTCAAATAGGCTTTCCAGAATAATCTCCACATATATACTAAATATAGTACGAATGAAGATCATTTGAATTAAGATACATCATCAAAACATAAAGTTAACTGGTATAAATAGTGTCAAGAAGAGAGCTTTAAAATATCATTTGTATGTAGGATGCTCATTGTACATCTTTGCTGATTATTAATGAATTCACTGAAGTGCTTCATCAATCAATAAAAACTGAAGTCAAACTGGCCCTGTATAAATTGCATAAGTAAAAAAAAAAAAAAACTAAAACAAAAACGAAGAAGCGCAAAACAGTTTGGGTATTCAATACTTTTATTTAGATTGGTTACTAGTTTGAGGACAGAGTTGGTTTAGGGTGGCCATCCCTGCGTGACTAAAATTGATAATTATAAATGTATAAATTACTAAAGAATTAACAAAAACGTCAGACTTACAGCAAATGTCCAAACATCCACACACATTGCAGCATTAACCTTTTTTCTTTTTGACATAACATACAATAGGAATCAGGACTTTACTGGGTTCTTTCTAAATCAAAGCTAGGATAATGCTAGGGAAATACATTGTCTGATAATCAATCTTATCCCAACTAACTGCATGATCTACTTTGAAAATTACATGCCCTGCTGCAGTGCTGCAGAAATATTGTTGTCTAATAAAACTGATTCAAAATACTTCTGGGAATAAGATGCTATGATATTGCTTGTTGAAAAGCTAAAAACCCTTACTCCCAGACATAAACAACATAACTCACTCCAAAAAAGATAAATATTCAATAAAATCTAAGACTCTGGCACTGAAATGAAAGGAGATATTGTTACATAATAAAGAAGCAAAGCAATCCAGGCAAACACAAACATCTACATTTTGTCTACATTTAATACAACATAATATCTGCCCATGTTATATAACTTCAACTGATAAATTAAACTGACCACCAAAAACACAAGAATATACTGTTCTGGAACCGAGTTGCACTTGGTGGGCAACTGAAGAGGATAAGGGTCACACACAGTAGGTAAAATCTGAAGTAAGGAAGTTCTTTTGCAAAGCTGAATTTTTTTTAAAAATAAAGAAATCATATGTAACGTGAGATGTGCATGACACCACCAGAAAAATACATGTAAGAGCAAAATGGATCTGGCATCAGAGAGGAAAGAAATAATAAAAATAACCAAGCAATATACATAATGTTAGACAAAAAAAGCAGGTACACATTAGATACAAAATATTATGGGAAAAAAGTGCCCAGCTTCCTCATTAGTTATATATATATATATATATATGGAAAAGGCTATATATATAAGCTGTGATAAATTATTTATTTTGATCTAGAACAAAACTCCGCTCTTGTATTTTTATAGTAACAGTGAAGTCATAAAAAATATGTTATTCTATAAAGCTGACATATTATTTAAAAAAACAAAACAAAACAAAAGAACATTTTTTTTTTTTACAATTTTGTTTTTTTTGTCAGCCACATCAATGCATGAAAATGTTTAAACCAACATCCAAATCATGCAGGCTAAATTGATATCAATTGCATGAAAAGAGTGTCATGTGACGTGCTGGCTACCCTGCAGCCTTTACAGTTGAAAGTAACAAAGAGAAACAAATTTGCCTTATGTCCATGAGACAAAGTCCATGAATTGTTTTCACATAAAAGGTTCAACTGTCTATTACCCATACCTCCCTAGTCCAATAATTGTTCTCCTTAATCTAACTTGCTAAGAATTGACATTTTGGTTAAATTTAAGTTCAAACTGACAGGCTAGCTTTTTTCTTTCTGTCACTCCCACCATTTGGGGTGACAACATGTGTGAGCAAAAAAAATAAAGGCTGACACCTAAAAAAATAAGCTTTGATTAGGTGCACATACCAGTATGAGCTGGGAACAACGACGCATGATACAAAGAGAAATTAAATTATAATAATAACCACAGTGACTAAATAAACTTTCTGCACATTTTGATCAAACAAAGTTATTTCCAGTCAAAAAAACATAACTTATCAATATTGAAATAAAATAACCAAGAGCAGGGGATAAAACTCCACAAAACAGTAATGACAATGAAATTGTTTGTGATGAATTGGTTTCTCACTTATTTTTCTCACGCTTCTTGCACTTCAACTCTCAGGTGAATAGAATTTCTTAGAAGGAAAAAGGGAAATAAAACTTGCACACCTCAACAGAGGAATATCAACACTCTCAGCTGATAAAAAACAATTACAATTTTAAAATTACAATTAGTTGCAATGTTTTCTGTTGAATTGCCAAAACAAAAGAAAGTAAGCCCTTATTACTCTTCAATTTTTATTTATATCTTCCTCTTAACTATTATAAAAATTAGATATGAAAGAGCCATGAAATCACAAAGCCCTCGCAAGCACGTGCTTTACAAAGCCAATCAAAGCTGTAAAAGATGATTTTGTAAGTGCTCCTTTTGAGAGAGCACATGGTATTGAGACATTCTGTGACTGGCAGTGTCAACAGCGAGTTCACAAGCAGGCAATGAATTAAGTCTAAATAAAAATGTTTAATTATTGAAACAGACCATTAATATAATGACTCTGGCTTTGACTTTACAAGACTGCTGTATACATTCAGGAGAAAAGCCATTTGGTGTTCAAAGAGAAGAAAAAAATGTGCCTAGATGATTACAAAGAACAAAAACTTACAATCAACATAGTGAGAATCAGACAAAAAAGTTGCACCTTACAATAAATAGTTGCAATATAAATATCTCCATCCTCTTCTTACCACCAGCTTTAGAGTCGATTTAGTCAATACCAAATCAAAAACCTCCTTTTTAAATATCCTAGAACCACAAAATTTACATGTAACAGGAGAGCAGTGTTTCACCTGGGGAAAAATTGAGCTGCATGTTTGACAAATCTTGTTAGAGAAACATTCAGTACAAATACTAAATCCCATAAAAGAATTTTTCTCTTTCTGAACCTATGTTAGAAAAATGAACTAAAATCACTAAAAAGACCAACTTTTACAATCACATGCTTTATATTATCATAACACAAGATTAGCTGGGTTTTTTTTCTCAAGGCACTGACAGATCAGTATTTGTTAATCCAAATATGTTCAATATGTTGCTGCCTTATACTGAGACTGACAAAGCACCATGCATTAAGAGGTGATATTCAGTTTTATGAATCTCAGGTATCTGACAATCTCTATGATGGAAATATTCAAATTGCTCATTTTCTTTTACAATTCTACAGTGTTAAACTGGTACAGCTCTAATTTTTTTTGTTATATAACATGGGTTAGGGATAAAAATCTGGGATCTTCTGTAGGAACTCAGACTTGCAAATCATCTACTTTCACAATTAGGTGTAGAAAAACACCCTCACTAATGATGTTTCCCGTCTTGGCAAAATGCTTTTTTGAAACAAGAAAATACAAATTTAATTGAACTTTACTGAAACTAGAATGCCGGTCTTCCCTTACGAGGCAGACTGTCAGTAACTAAATAAAATGACATGCACAATTAAACATGGCCTCTTTCTTCTATTAATTCTTGTGATGTACCACTGCAGGGGAGAAAATAAAAATTGGCCAGCCTAAAACTTGCATATACAAAAACATTGGCAGGAAGATCATAAAATCTGGTACACATGCAGCTCCACCCATATTTATAGAAAGAAGAAATTGTTTTTAAAAAATGTACTAGCAATAATAGCACTGCTGTATGCAAAGATGGACCTGGTAGAGGTGAGAAGAGAATGAGGTGAAAGGCCTGTGTGGCTAAGGGTATGGCTGTCAAAGGAGAAGCTGGAGGTGAGAAATGTAGCACTGAATGGCGGTGGTAATGGTGTTTTGCAGTAATAGACCACTCTGTGCCTCCTCAAAGATCACTCTCGCCATAAAGTGCAGTTGAGAAGGACATGTAGTCAAGTGCCCCTGG
The DNA here is from genome assembly GCA_019648995.1 of Plakobranchus ocellatus. Taxonomy (NCBI): domain Eukaryota; kingdom Metazoa; phylum Mollusca; class Gastropoda; family Plakobranchidae; genus Plakobranchus; species Plakobranchus ocellatus. Next base: position 1,168,061 of record BLXT01002730.1, read on the forward strand.
AATCGCGTCACGTCCAGTATATGGAGCCATTCTCTGGATGCAGTACTCTGCTTGATCAGGGGGAAGCTCCTGGCGCAAGATTTGGGCTGTGATGTATGGCTGGGAGAGGAAGGGCAATGATAATTAAAGCTCTCTTTATATCTTTAGATAAGAAATTAAATCTTTGAAAAATGAAAAATATATTAATATAGTTGAACAATTCCTTCTGCAGCAACACAAAACTCTTAAACCATAACAATAAATGCTTCGAAAACATCTCTCACAATGTTGATTTACCTATATGTACATATGCTAAATCATAATTAAAGCAGCATTCCTTCAAACTTTTAATTTCAAAGTAAATTTATTTCAGGAGTAGAAATAAAAATCTATCAAGAATTAATTTGTAAAATCTGATCCAAATTAATCTTTAGAGATTACTCCAAATGCGCACAGCAATTTTATGTAGAGTCACCAAAAAATTGAGACCTGAAACATATTGTATAAAAAATGAATTTTAAGGGCTAATTTCAATGATTTTTAAATGGTATTGAGGTCAGAAATTGCCAAAATTGTAAGAAAATTTGTGAATGAAATTGTAAAATCACTAGGATAAACAGACCTATATTTATAGTGGAAACCTTGGAACTCAAATTGCTTGGGAATGGATCAAAACTTTCAAATTATTCTACAACATTAAAAGCATTAGAAAGAATGTCTTTATTAAAGGACTTGCATTAATTCTCTGTATGTTTATTTCAATAACATCAACTAAGTCTTAACAAACGAATGGTACATTTCCTCTTTTAACAGCAGTTAACATTGCTTGGCATTCAACAAATAATGAGACTGAGACAAGAGGAAAACAAGAAAAAAAAAACTTTGAATGCTGCTTATATATCTAGTAGTACTGGCTTCAAATTAAAACAACTGAATCTAGCAAATTTCAGATTATGTACTTGAATAAAATAAGTAAGAGAAAAGAAAGTCCTAATGCCTCGACAGTTTGATTTTATCATGCTTTGGCGTTTCAATAATTTTGTTACTCCCTCACAATGTCTCATTTTTGCTGCTGTAGCAAATTAAAGAGCAGTATTGTCAGCGTTAAGTCTATGGACGATACTGCTTTTCATTTTGCTACGGCAGGTTGGGTGATGTTAAATATATGTAATGCCCAATATAAAACTAAGCAAGTACCTTGTCGCCAGCCAAAATCTTGAAGGATTGCATAACCTGATCTGCTGTGTCTGTGTCAGCTGTCTCACGCGTCATGAAGTCCAAGAAGGCATCGAATGTTACGTAGCCAGAGTTGTTAGGGTCCACTATGGACATGATACGTTGGAAGTCAGCTTCACCCTGAAATACAGTACAAAACAATTTGATTTTCACTCTTTTTTTATGTTCTTGGTTTCAATAGACTCTTCATGATAATGCTACTCTTTAGAATAAAGGACATTAACATAACCATTTTTTTTTTCAAACTAAATATATCCACATGTAGTCACAATTGAGTCTTGGCTAAACTGTAATTCAACCTCAAGGAATGAATCAAATCAGATCAAAATGATTTAAAGATTTCCTTAAGGCCAAAAATAGAGACAGGCTTTGGGCTTTTAAATGTAAAGCCAATTTTCTTAAATAATGCACAATGATTTATCATATATCAACATTTAGATAAGTCTGGAAATTCAGAAATGCAAAAATTTTGAGCAGCAGGCTTTTTTTTATCATACTACAGAGGGTCAAGGCTGTTGACTCTACAAAAACCAGCCCTTTTTCATCTCAAGAACCATCAAATGCATAGACCACTATGTACTTAATAAAAATAAAAAAAACGTGTTATAAATCCATAAAAATTAAATTGTTGGCAAGTAGTCAGGTAGATTGTCCTCATCATCATCAGGTGCCTTGCTTTACAGCGTTGGCGATCATGGTCCTCCACTTTTTCCTGTCCTTTGTCGCTTCTATTGCTTCCAACGATTTCCCTGCCTTCAGCCAGTTTGCCAGGCCTTCAATGAGCTTTTCTCGTTGTTTTCCCCTACTGCGTTTTCCTTCCAACATTCCTGTTGTTACAAGATTCTCCAACTTTTCTCTTCGCATAACATGGCCGAAAAAGGTTGCTTGACGTTTACGGATTTTGCTTATGAGTAGCCTTGTTGTATGAGCTTCCTCTAAAACTGTGTCATTTGTCTTCTTTGCTGTCCATGAGATTCGCAGCATTCTTCTAAGGAACCACATTTCCGTTGCTTCCAGCTTCTTCTGAGTCTGTTTTGATATTGTCCAGGCCTCACATCCATACATCAAGATGGGCTCTATATAGCACTCAAGGGCTCTTCTTCTTGTCCGGATGGATATGTTCTTATTTGTCAGAACTGTTTTCATTTTCTGGAAATTTGTCTTTGCTTGAGCTATTCTTGATGCAACTTCGCTGTTGTTTCTTCCGTCGCTTGAGATCAAGGATCTCAAAAAAAAGATTGTCCTAAAGCCTTAAAATTAGGTTTTTTGACAATTAAAAAAAAGGACCAAGCAATATATTAAAACAAATTTATTACTTTAAGTGTGAACAAGGAAAAAGTAACCATGATATTGATAAAAGCCTCCATAATATCTTAGATTATTTTCTTGGTAAAAGTTGTGCCAAGTATGAAAAAAATGTTGCATAAATCTTGGAGGAGATAGATTTTAGTGACCAAAAAAAATGTATAGAGGAAAAGGCAATTCCAGTTTCTCCATGAAGTCATTGATATTATCTCACAATACCTTGTATTTTCATTGTAGATTCTAAGGCAAACATGTCCAATAATGCCCAAAAGAGAATAAAAGTAGAAGGAACCAATTTGATTTAGGCTCAAATCACCAGCAATCAATACCATCTCAATATTCACAAAAAAATTAGCATTGATACCAAATATCGTGACTTTTCAAAATTTCATCCAGGGAAGTGATGCAGTATAATTTTTCCTGGAAATCAGGTGCTACCCGCCCACCCCTGGTTAAAATTTACCATCAGGGCTATTGCAGACCTGCCTACCTTGTTCACCAGTTTTGGGGGATCAAGATGTGAAAAATGGGGGATTTTCAGCGAATTTGGGGGGTCATCCCCCTCCTCCCCTCAAAAAAAAAAAATAAAAAAAAAGCTGCGAAAAAATAAGTAGTCCCTTGCCTCCCTTTTTTAGTGCATTCTAGAGGTTCACATTGTGTGCCAAGTAATATAATTAATGCTCTTCCGTGCAAAATCACATTTAAAAACTAAAAAAAAAATAAATAAATGATAATAATTTTTTTCTTTTTAAAAGCTGGAGTCTTTCTCTGGAAATTAAAAGTGACAATCAATATAAAAGACAAATTTAGATCTAAATATATAGATCTATGTATCAAAAATGAGATAAAGTTTAAAATGTGAAGCAATTTTTTGTCTTTAAATAGGAAAAAAAGAGTGTTGAAATCTTGACTGTGATCTCAATTCCACCTTTAATCCAGATTCTAGATTAGATTTGTTGTAAGATAGGCCTACACCTAATAAAAGCTTTTTTCCCTAAATTCCAATTCATTCTCTAAAAACAAAAAAAAAAAAGGGTCTATTGCAGGGCCTAAATTTTTGGCTGTTTTTAAATTAGGTATGTTATTAGTGCATCTATTAGATTATATTTTTCTATTCTAGTATTCAAAAAGATCGGGCTTTCTGTTTGGTATCTTGTTTACAATGGATGATCAATGCAATGTGACACATTTGTAACAGTTCTCTAGCAGTAAAAAAATGGATACCGGAAGTGATAATATTTCGGGATGTGTTCGTTTAGTGAGGTTTTTATGAGAAAAAAAAGACTAGTGAAAATCACTTGCTCCGTGTTCTTTTTGCGGGATTTTTAACTGAACATGCGGGATTGCGGGACAGAGGCAAAAATGCGGGATTTTCCCGCAAGATGCGGGGTTGTAGGCAGGTCTGCTATTGGTTCACTCTTTTAATTTCTGGCGCCAAAGATTCTTTTCGAAAATCTCTGCTTTATAATTATATCTGAGACGATATGTCTTGTGTTGTTAAGAATAAAAGAGCAGCACAGACTAAGTAAAAAAAAAAAATTTAGGATGAGCCTTAGGTTTAACATGTCTTAATCACTTGCGTTCACAAATATAACACTCGCAGAACTTGCACTTGGTTCTTGCTTTATACCATATATTTTGTTTATTTACTAAGTTTCGTTTGCATGATTTCAACTGAAACACACTTTGCAAACTCCTGGTATATAGTTGCTGAGAACATACAAATATGCAAGCACATTATTTCTAAAGAAACTACTTTACATAATGTTCATTTATAGAGATATAGCAGGTCAGAATCCTATGATGCTAACAAAAATCTTATGAGAGTATACTGAGCACAAATGAAAGAAAATTAAAAGAAAAGCTGTGCCTGCGTCTTTATCTGGCCTTTGATTATAATACCAGTCATAAACTCTTCAATTGCAATCAGACAAAAAAAACAATTACAGGTAGAATTAGCCGACATGACTTTCGGTTAACAGCAAGCCTGAGCAAAGGCACAAGAAGAAGAAAACTGGATGCCAGCTAAGGACTGGAAAAAATCTCTAATATAGTAAAATGTGGCATCCCTTATACAAAATAAGAGCCCTAGATAATCTTGGAGATAAACTTCACTTTTCCTGTCTTGATATAAAAACTCATGAAAGATACTGTACACAAAAACGAAATAAAAAGTGCACCTGTTTATCATCTCTGATCTTGTAACCTAAGCTGATAAGGCAAGCTTTAAACTCTTTAGGTTCCAATCTCTTTGTTCGGTTCTTATCAAAGTGGTTGAAGGACATTTTAAACTCAGTCATTTGAGCTTCACTAATGCCTTTAGAATCCCTGGTCAGAATCTGAAAGGAACAGAAAATAAAATATGAATCACAATGCAAATTTTTCATAGTAAGATTTATTTCTCTTTTCCTTTTATCACACACACTCATAATTGAAACAAATATTCACAAATGACTACATAAAATGTAATTCCATAGCATGAGAAGAGTAATTGAAAGATTAAAAAGGACCATATAAAAAGAGATTCCCCCCCCACACACACACACCTAAAAAAACATACCCATATATTTTATTTTTCCCTTGCAAACTTATCAGCATTTTCTTTTGTAGACAGTAAACACATAAATACACATTTCTTCCCAAGAAAAAAAAAATCACCTGGTTTTCCACTTCATTTATGTTTCTTGCTATTGCTGTCAAAAGTTGCTCCCATCCAACACGCAGAGTCTAATCAAGAAGGAAAAGAAAATGAATACTTTAAAACAAAAGAGACAGTAGTATACAGATATATTTTTTAAAATTTGACAATGGATGCTTATACACTCTTGAAAATGTGATAAAAAATTTGAAACTTAAACAAAAGCAAGAACAATTTTTTTTAAAGACTAAGAGAGCAAAAAATATAGATTTTTAAAATCCTTTTATTCATGGTTATGCTTTCAAAACATGCTCCAGAAAGTAAAAGTAAATCATGAAAGTATGACAAATTTGAAACATGCATTGCATAACAATCTTTTATATATATATATAAAAAAAAAAAGTTGTAAGAGGCAGTAATTGTGCACGATTAGCACTGCTTTGGTTTCAGATGCCAACGATATTTCTATTTTAAACATGCTGAAATTAATTAACTCCACAAAGTCAGAGAAAATACACCACGCAAAAAGGAGGTAAAATGTCTGGAGTAACACCTTTTGGATCTAGATCTAGAGGACTTTGGCTCTGTGAGATAGTAGATCTTATTTAGACATCATTTGAGTATTTCAGTACTTTGACTCCATGGGAGCAATATTTCTTTTTTTTAAACATGCCGAAATTAACTCCATGAAATTGGAAAAATACAACAGGCAAGTATATCTAAAGAAAATAAAGCGAGATAAATCTAGAGCAGTAGATTTAAATGAGTCGCCTAAAAAAATAAGACCAAAATTGAAATCTAGATTTCAACCTGTTATCCACAGATCTAACAGTTCCAGAACCAGAACCAGATAATCCTAGATAATGTTCTAGATAATCCTACAGTAGAACCAGACCCAGCTGTTCTACATCTAGATCAAGGTATTTCTGCAGTAGATACTCATAATCTAGGGCCCGAAAGCACAATATATTTATTTGGCTCAGCTAAACTATAAATTTAAGAGACAAGCTCTATTTGTTGCTCCAACGTCTCTGTAATGCTTTGTTCAAACTCTTTACTGAGAACAATGCAGAATCAAGGGATTTCAGGTAAAATATTTGTTCTTACAATTTGATAGTTGCATCCTTGGGTGTCAATGAAGATGTTTTGGCAGCAGGGGTTTACTGTTTTCGTATTAGTGAAGCTATACACACACATTTACCACAGCGAAATCGCGAGCTGTCTGCTAGTGTGTATGTAAAAAAAAAAAAAAAA